>CAUYQV010016301.1:0-35238 GCA_963574575.1 Galagoides demidoff | reverse complement strand
TTCTGAGCAAAGTATCACAAGAATGGAGGAAAAAGTATCCAATGTACACACCCCTATTATGAAACTAATTTATACCTTTTATATGAAAGCTATAACCAAATAGCCTAAGAATATGGGGAGGGGGGAGGGAGAAGGGAGGGGAAAATGGGTGGAGGGAGGAGGATTGGAGGGATCACTTCTGAGGTTTATCTTACAGGGGTGCAAGTGAATCTTTCTAAGAGTAGAATGTGAACATTTTAAAACAATAACTGAGAAAATGACATGAAGGCTGTGTTGACAAGTTTGATGGAAGTATTTCGGATTACATGTGAAAACCCCACACTGTACCCCAGAAGTGCATTAATGTACATAGTTACCATTCAATAAAAAAAAAAAAAAACATTCACATTTACATACTTTTACCTATGTGCTTATTTAATGTGGTTATTAAAATCTTTATTTATCCTACCTTAGACCTTAGTGGAGTATTTTAGAAAAATAACTGCCCTTAATGGTACTCTAAGTAGCAAATAATTGCAATCATGAAATCATATTCATATACCTAAGATGAGGTTTGAATAGCATGCACACTCTAAATCCTCTAGAATATTTTTAGTTCTGTTGTCATTAGCTCTGTTATGTTTCTTTCTTAGCAAAGTTTTAATCCATTGAGAAAGTAGAAACCTTTGTAATATTTCCAGGTATATTATATAAACTCCAGATTAATATTTTGAAAACATCCATACATGCTGAGAGCACTTATGTCAGATTTAACAGAGTTTACTGTACTTTAACAAAACAAAGAATGGTTTCTTTGCCGAGACTTAGAATCATGTAAACCTCAGTTCACATAATTCTGAGGCATTCTTTCCCACATTCTGTCCTAACTTACTAGCTGTAGGACCTTGAGAAATTTACTTAAATTTTTTGAAAGCCAGATTTTTTTTTTTATCCTCACAATGGCATTATTTTTCTTCTTCTTCTTCTTTTTTTTATTGTTAAGTCAAATACACATAGATCTTGGATTCATTCATGCATATGTGGGGTACAATGTCCTGATCTTTTTAATACAATCTAATGTAGTTACATTTAACTAATCAGCATAGCTTTTACCTCATTTACTTGATTATTGTGCCAAAACATCTATGTTCTACATTTCACAGATTTGACTTGTACTCTTGTCATATGTTCCATAGGTGTGGTCCCACCTTTTACCCCCCCTCTGTTGAACTTCCCCCCGCCCCTCCCCTCCCACTTCACTTCTCCCCATCATCATGGGCCATAGTTGTGTTCTATTTTTTACAAGAAAGTGTGAGTAAATATAAGTAGTTTTCACAGAAGTACTGAGCACATTGGATACTTTTTCCTCCATTCCTGAGACACTTTACTCAGGAGGATATGTTTCAGATCCCTCCATTGTAAACATAAAAGAGATAAAGCCTTCATTTTTTTTAAGTCTGCATAGTATTCCATGATGTACATATACCACAATTAATTAATCCATTCTGGGTCAAGGGGAACTTGGGCTTCTTCCATGACTTGGCTATTATGAATTGAGCTGCAATGAATTGATCCTGCAATTCCTCTACTAGGCGTATACTCAAAAGACCAAGAATCACTTAACAAAAAAAGATATTTGCACCAGATTATTCATTGCAGCTTTTTTTTTTATTAAATCATAGCTGTGTACATTAATGCAATCATGGGATACAATGTGCTGGTTTTATATACCGTTTGTAATATTTTCATCAAACTGGGGGACCACAATGATATAATTTGCATTGAAGTGTTGTTTTAAGGATTGCAGAAAACAAAATAGCCTAAGTCCAACATGATTTCTGTAACAATATTTCTCAAACTTTTACATGATTCCAATCATTGGAAATTTTGACAATTGTGCATTTTGATGTAGTGTGTCCAGAGGTGGGAACCCCAGAGGCTGCATTTCTAAGAAGCTCCTTCATGGTCCTTAGATCACCCTTTGGGGTGCAAAGTCCTTGAAGGTTCCCATGAAATGGTATCACTCATACCTTGGTAATAATTGCTTCACCACCTTGAAGTATGCCACTTAGGTGTGCCAATTACTTAAAGTGTGGGCGCTTGGGAAACAGAAAATATGAGCAGGATTCTTTCTCTGAATTCTTCCCTGTTTGCCTAAAGACAGATTCTCCAAAACAAAATCAATTGTTGTGAATCCCATCCTTAGGAATCTTATCGGCTCGGCACCTGTGGCTCAATTGGCTAAGGCGCCAGCCACGTACACCTAAGGTGGCGGGTTCGAATCCCCAGCCCGGGCCTGCCAAACAACAATGATGGCTGTAACCAAGAAATGGCCGGGCTTTGTGGCGGGCGCCTGTGGTCCCAGCTACTTGGGAGGCGGAGGCAGGAGACTCGCTTGAGCCCAGGAGTTGGAGGTTGCTATGAGCTGTGATGGCATGGCACTCTACCCAGGGGGATAGCTTGCGGCTCTGTCTCAAAAAAAAAAAAAAAAAAAAAAGGAATCTTATCAACCGGGGAAGATGAATGCAGATCATCGGAGAGGAGGCTGGGGGTTGACATCATCCATAGACAGACTTTGTCACAGCCTGTCACTTATTTTTCTGTCATTTATCTTTCTTCCAAATTGTTTACCCTCCTCTAAGGTGCTTACCTCTCTCCACCGCTCTTCCCTATAAAAAGCATATGGACGTGACTAGATCTCACTGGGTTTTTGTGTTCACTTTTCTTTCCCCCTATCACCCTTTGCACGTAATACATTTTTTTGTACCTTTCTTCCTTTTCATCTGTGCACTCTCCATCTATTTCATAGACCCAATTATCACACACTCAGAGGATAAAAGAAAACGTATTCTGACCCTCACATTCTCAAGGGGAAGGCCCAGTCTGGCCTTCCCCTTGATAATGATGGAGGTCCCCGGCATCGAGGGCTGAGCACAAACCCAAGTTTCTGGGCCCAAACAGGCTCATAACACAGCCTGATCAAATGTTCCATCAAAGCCCCCATGCCCGGAGAGAGGAGGGATGCCCCAAACATAACATTATTCCTACAAAAAGGCAGTTTTTAAATCAACTTCTGCCTACAGGCCCCAGGCACCAAATGGTTGTGGCATTTTAGACACACATTGCATCTCCCCAACCCCCTGCCCGCAGGGTAGGGAAAGCTGCGTATAAACCCCCAGACAGAGAGCCAAAACGAGCTACCTGCTCAGGAACCCTGCTCCACTGTGCCGGAGGCTTTCCTCTTTCCTTTCTTTTATCTCTAATAAAAATCTGTCCTGTTACTTACTCATGGTGGTCTGTGAATTCATTCATAGAATATCCAAGACCAGGGGACCTGCAGAGAGATTCTGATAACAATAACGCAATGGGAATACCCATCAGAAGACAGAGAGCAGACCGGGAGATGGCCAGTTGGACAGAGCCCATGTCATTTACCATCACCACCAGCTGAGCCTTCTTGTTCTCCACCCAGGTGGGGACAATACTAACGGCTGCTGCAATGACAGGTGTTCTCTTAGTGGGAACATTGTCTTTGCTGGTGATTTTCTTTTAAGCTGAGGCCAACAGTCTCTGCTTCTTTTGTTACTTGGCCTCTGCCAGTGTGAGCAGTTACACACCTGTTTGGCAATGTGAAGCCTGAGCGACAAGGTGAACTGCAGGAGCCACATGGAGAGGACAGCCCTTGCCACAGCAATGGGATGTAGCAGTTCCATTTGACATGGTGGGTGAGGTCCATTATGGCTGGATGTGCAGCTCAAGGCCAAAATTCTTAGGTCGTTTATTAAACAGAAGATTGACCCCCTCTTGGCCTCCTGCTTCTTCACAGCAGCAAAGGACAGAGCCACTTTCTTTTTCTTGGACTTCTTTCATTTTGACATCTTGAATGGCCGGAAGAAGGGCTACACCAGATTTTCATAACCCATTTACCATCAATGAACACTTAAGTTGTTCCATGCCTCCTCTATGGTGAAGAATGCTACAGTGGGCATGGGGGTGCAGATAACTGTCTGAGGTGTTAATTCACTTTCCTTTGGGTAGATACTCAGAAGGGGGACTGCTGATCACTCTGCTTTTAATTGTTTGAGGACCCTCCAAACTATTTTTCATGAGAACTGAACCAACTTTCATTCCAACCAGCAATGAAAAATGCATAACCTTTTGTCCATTCTTTTACCTATATTTGTTATCTGTCTTTTTGATACAGATGTCAGGCGTGAAGTGAAATCTCAATGTGGTTTTTATTCGCATCTCCCTATTAGTGATGTTGGACACGAATTCATAAATCTCTTGGTCATTTTTTATGTCTTCTTTGTAAAAACATTTATTCGTGTCCTTTGCGTATTTGTATTTATTTTTTCATTTGCTATTCAGTTGCATGAGTTTCTTACATAGTTTACATTTTAACCCTTTATCTGATAATTGGTTTGTAAGTATTGACTCTCAATTTACAGGCCAGTTGGCTCTTCATTTTGTTAATTGATTACTATGCCGTGCAGAAGCTTCTTAGTTTGACATAGTAGTAGGACTTGTTTCATTTTGTTGTTGCTGTCAGAGCTTTTGGTATGATACGCAAAATATCACTGCCAAAGCCAATGTCAAGTAGCTTTTCCTGGATATTTTCTTCCAGGAGTTTTATGGTCTCAGGTCATGCTCAGGTCAATCCATTTTAAGTTGAATTAGTGTATTTCAGTATCACAATTGAGATGTCTCAAGAATCAAATATGGAGTAGAAATAAAAATGTCAGAAAGAATTTTTGCTACCCGTGGCACAAGTGGCAAACAAAAGAGAAATTATTTTTAAAAAAGAGCTTAAAGAAAACTTAGATAAGTAGGAGACAGAACATGGAGCTATGACTCCGCTGGAATGTTATCAATTGCTGGAAGGGTTGACAAACCTTAGGAAGTTCCGCAGAGACAAAGACTGTTTGACATTGGTTTTCTTGTTCAGATTTTTTTTTGTTTATTTTAAGATACTATCTGCACAAAACATTGCCCCAAACCATAGGGAAATTGACAGAACGTTAAATCCCCTTTAGAGGAAAAGTGATAAGCTACAGACAGGGAAATGCTGAGAGACAGACGAAGGGACTTCAGGTAATCAGAGTAAAAATCGCTGCCCAGTTTCCACTTCTTCCAAGCAGCAAGAACCTCATTTTGTAAAATACTTGATGACTTTTTATAGCTTTATAGGATTTGGGTTTTATGTATATGATATGCACCCACTGACAGGCTGACCCTCTTCTCCCCCCAAGAAGTTATCAGTTCTCTCTAGAAAAGTAATTCTGAGGCTGTCTTGCCAAAGATGAACTCATGAATCAGTGATGTGGTCAGAGGTGGCATCCCAGATAGCATTCTGAAAAATCCATCAATTCTCTAAGAAAGATTGTTTCTCTACTGCTGTCAGGAGCTATTATGCCTAAATCATAGGATTCTATTTGGAATCGTGAGGTGGTCTGGAAAAACGCCCTAAGGAGCTAAAAGAAGTGAAAACAAAAGTGCCAGGGAGACAGGATATTTTATTATTGCACAAAGGTCAAGAAGAAAGATGGAGGGCAAATCCCTTTCGGTAGCAATTTAAAACACTGCAATTAATTTATATCTGGGCTGTCAATAGATACAAAGTTTCAGGATCCATGAGCAAACTGTTCTAAGTCAATTTCACTAAACAAAGGACTTCAAACGAAGGGAGAAGGGCTTTATGGAATCTCAGTGGTCCAGTATTTTCACAACAGAACAGCATATGTATATGCAAGTTGAATCTGTTCTGTATTACTTAATGACACCCCACATATTTCTATTATACCTAACTCACATTATCCTTAAATTCAGGCAAGGATTCCACTATAGGAAACTTTCTGTGTTTGGTCCTCAACCTACTTCTAAGCACACAGCAGCTGGTCAGTAGACAATATATCAAGAAGGAACAAGGAATCAGTGATATTAAGTAGAGGGTAGAGTGGATTATAGTAATTTATATTTGGTAAGATTAATCACTAAGACAATTAAAAAGAAATACTATTGGGGTTTTTTTTATTTTCTCTTGTGGATTCCTTTCCCATGGACAAATGTTTTCTTTCAGTCGTGATGGTACACAGCTAGTTTTCCTCTGAGAAGTTAATTTGAAGCCCTAAGAAAACTTTGCAGGGAGTTTTAAGACCAAAGTTATGAAAAGTAAGACTTATTAATGCCTGAGATGATTTATCCTAATTAAAACACTTAGGATGCAAACCAAATTGATATGAAACTTTTCCATGAGTAACTCAAATTAATCAATTAGATTTTGTTTATTCTTTTTTTTTTCAGTAGTTCAGTTACTCAACAAATATAGCAATCTCCTGAGTTGGTGATAAAATTATGATTAGCTGGAATGATAAGGGTGATTGTAGGAAGAAATAAATATTGTAGGTATTGAATAGGATGCTGGGACCTCTAAGAGTCCCATAAAAATACAAAGAGGAGAAAAGCTAAGATGACTCATATTTTGGAACAAACAATAATATTTTGTTTAATACTGAAATCGACTTGGATGTGAGGGTGATCCGGCTGCAATATCCGTCACCTCATTCACCTCTGGGGGTGGGGGGTACAAATATAAGATGCACTCTACCTAACAAATGAAAACACTGTAACCTAATTCTTTGTTCCCTCAAATTAACCCAAAATAATAATTAAAATAAAAATTAAAAAAAATTGAAATCAACTAAAGGCATTTGCATTCATATGAGGGAAAAGAAGATATCCCCAATTCAACCATCATTTAACAAATCTGAGATAGTTCTAGACATCTCAATCGTATTTCTTTATAAAATAAAAAAATAAATATTATAAAGTGATATAATTTGTGGAATACACATTATCAAACTGAAAATCTAAGGCAGTGGTTCTCAGCACGACCCACAGGAACTGTAGTAAAGGGCCGCAGCCTTAGGAAGGTTGAGAACCACTGATCTAAGGAAAAATACTTAAAATTTATTAAGTATATTCAGCAATGCAAGCAGTGACAAAGTGCAGAGAAAGCTATTGATTGATGTGCCATAAAATATAAATAGAATGCGCCCTCAAATAAAAATCACATTTTAATAGTAATGAAACTCCTAGGAAATAACTTTACATATTTACACATACACACACATACACATACCTCATACCTTATAAATAAATGACACAAAATGGGAGAAAAATACAGAGTATATCACTACATTACCTGGAAAAAAGAGAAAGGTGGTAATGAGGAGGTGGAGGAAGAAGCAACTAGAACTCTTTCTGATAGTCCCATTCTTAGTCCAATGGGTACACATCTATGAGAATTCAGTAGTGTTTGTTCCTTCCCCCAAATAAAAGTAATTGTTTTTTAGCATTTAATGAAGGTATGTTGTTAGCTATAACATCTAGGAATGCTTTACCCATGAAATACCGTATTTAAAATTGTTGCAACCTGTATCAGGAAACATGAAAATTACAAAGAACTGGTTTGGTTCTCTTTGGTTTCAGTGACAAACATCCGCGTGTAATAGTATGCTGAGAACTATGAGATAGTAAAATGTACAGTTATAAAAATAATATCTTAGCGAACATCAGACCGATCATCATCATCATAATAAATAATATACCCAAACAACTGTTACACAAAAGTGAACGACTTGTGTGTGGATAGATGGGGAGAGTTCAATTTATTCAACAAATGAGGCTATAAAATTAATTTCATTAATCTGGGTGAAAAGACTGTCAGGACTTTTTAATGGTATATTTCATGACATTTTTTATTTTAGAATAGTTGTAGATTCACGTAAAGGTTGTGAAGATTTTACAAAGAATTCCCATTTACCCCAACTTCACATTTTCTTATAATGAATGTCTTTTACGAGTAATTTGTCACAATTAAAGACCCAATACTGTCACATGATTATAAACTAAAGTCTACATGTCATTTTTCTTTTTTCAGTTTTTGCCTAATGTGCTTTTTATCTTCCAGAATGCCATCCAGCGTACCATGTTACATTTAATCACCAAGATAATTGCAACAGCATCTTTTGGGTGAGGACTTGCCTCTTCTGAACATAGATCTTTGGCTTGGTCTCAAGATGGGGAGACCACATTAATCACACAGCAACCAACCAGATAATAAGAGTCACTCATAAACGGAGAGGGAAGCAGCCACAAGCTTAAAGGGATAGTAAGTTTTAACAGTTTTCAAACATTTGCATAAATATCTCATATTTTATGTCTAAAGCAATCTAGTTCCTCACTCAAATTATTGAGTGCAGAAATACTTACCATTAAAATGACTTATAGTTAACACTAGGGGGCTTATTTTCTGAACTTCTTCAAGGATATGATATTTTTGAAAGAAATCATTTTTGTATAAATTTAGATGCATTTTTTTCAAGACAGGGTGGCATTGAGCAGATTTTAAGGCAACTATTTATCAAAAATAGCTGATAATGAAATTTGAAAAGATAATGGAACTCCTATATTTTCACTGCAATTCGATTTTTACCGAATCATTCCTTGCCTTCAATAATGAGCAAAATCAAAAGAGAACTCTAAAGCTTCATGTTTCGTCCCAGGCTGTGATGTATCACCATGCAACACAGCCATCATTTATGAGCAAACCTTCAATTAAGTGTTAATGAATAAAATCAAGATGGTTTATTAACGATGTAATATGTTTATCTGAAAAATGAAATGAACTTCCAAAACAAGGTATTTTCAAATATCTATTTTGTGCTTGTTGATAACAAATGAGCAAATTGAAATCCACAATGGAATGAAAGAACTAATAATTGCAATGGCCCCCTTTTTGATATAATCTGTTCTGAAGACATACTTCAGCAAAGATAAGAAATGATAGCTAATCGCTGCAAATAAGTAATGTTTCTCTGAATAAAGGGGTTTGTTTGACTTTGAACTGAAGTAATCTCACGCAAACTAACCTGGAGTATTTGGAAGTGAATTTGTGTCTGAGAAACAATTCCCTGGTTTCTTTTCGAAAATGTCAACTGTGATAGTTTTCTACCAATTAGTTTTGTAGTTCTGTTTCCTCGAGACTATCCCTAAAGGTGTGGAGAGCAAATAGCGTCATCCATGTTCAAGTATTTGGGCATCTGAATCTGAAATGCGGTTATTAAAACAGCTACAGAAAGTGGGAAAGTTTCATGAATCGATTTAAATAACACCATTGACCACATCTCTGACTTTACATTAATTCTCTTTTCCTGTTTTTTCCTTCTTGTATTTGGGTCTGTGAAGTTCAATGCCATGGCTGTGGAATTCTCAGTACAATGGAAATCTGATGACCTGAGTTTTAGTCCCCTCTCTGACTCTATCCGGCATGTAAGTAGACCATCTTTTCTTCTCTTGCTTCGGATTTTCTTCTTGCTAAATTGCTCCCAGCCTCTAATTTTCCGGTTCTATCAGTGTAAGATATAAACAATTTACCCATTAATTATAATTTCTCCAAAAGGATAAACAAAGAAATTTTTTTCACATCTGATATTAGCATATGGAAGAGCAAGCAGAATACAGGGAGTACAGTGAGGATTGTTTTGTTTTGTTTTGTTTTTCCCTTGTGTTCAAAAGTATATAATTCAAAAAATGTTGAGAAAAAGCGTGGAAAGTGGATATCTCCAAACACGAGCATTATTTACTGAATTTCAATAAGGGGAATAAGGGTAACAAAGTCAAGTAATAGTAACAGAACAGAAACAGAAAGCTTAAGGTTTTTCTTCTAAATACTACCAAATATTCCTCTATATCTACACTTTATTCATTTTTTTTTTAAATGACGTTGTTTTCAATGTATAACTCTAGGTTTGTAAAGCAAGACATCAAAAGTATTTCATTTCTTCTTCAGAATACTCAATTTTCAGTTTAGGTGGCTTGTCACCAATTGGCAGTTGTATATTAAGAAATTTTTTTTTCTCATACTACACTGTTACACCTGACACTTCTTTTCATCAAAGTGTCTGTGTGTGTTTATGAGCAAGTGTAGGTTTTTTCTTAATAAGCAGTTTGCTGACACCAATCAGTGTCTGTCAATTCAATTCAATCCTATCAGTAACTGGGGTTTGTATAGACTCCACAGATTATCAGCTTAGTCCCAGAAAACTGCCCTGACTCAGATGCCAATCACAAGTACAGGAGAAGGTTCCAGAACAAATTCTGTTCAACTTGGCTACAAACCAGATATTCCCATGGGCCCCCTTTCAGATTTGTTCTGCTAGAGCAGTTCATAGAACATAGGAAAAGAGTGTACTTGCTATTGTAAATTTATGGCAAAGGGTATTTTAAAGAATAAAATCAATAGTAAGATGAAGAGACACACAGGCAAGGTTCAGAGGTTCTCAAGGGATTGGGGTTTATGTTCCCATAAAGTTGGGTGTACCACCCTCCCAGCACATGGATATGTTCACCCAACTAGAAGCTCCCAGAACCCAAACCTGGTAGTTCAGGGATTTTTCTGGATGTGTTGTTACCTAGGCATGATTAACTGCTAACTCCATCTCCAGATCTTCTCCTCTACCTAGAGGATGAGCCTGTGGCTGAAAGTTCTAAGCTTCTAAGCATGACTTGGTCTTTTTGGGGACCAGTCCTCATCCAGGAGCCACCAAGAGTCACTTCCTCAGAATAAAAGATGTTCTTATACACAAGAAACTTTAAGGAATTAGGAATTCTATGTCAAGAACTGGGATCCAAAACTGAACGTTAGAAACAAAGGTGATCCTGGTACCGCTATTACTTAGGAAATGACAAAGGGTTTTAGAAGCTTGATGCCAGCAACTATTGACAAAGACCAAAATATATACAGTCATACCCCCATATAACCACATTTTGCTCAACAGTGGACCCCACATATGATGGTGTGCTCATGAAATACAATGGAGCTGAAGAATTCCTGTGACTTAGTAACACCATGACAGGTGACACTTGTATCATTGCAGGACAATGCACGTGCTCTCTGGTGATGCTAGTGTAGACAGCCCTCTTGCACTGCCAGTCCTATTAAGCATGGCATATAAAATTATGCACAGTATATTATAACTGCTAATGATAATAAATTTTACTGATTTATGTATTTATTATAACTCTTTATTCTTATTTTAGAGAGTGCTTGTATTTTTAATTGCAAAATTGCCTTAAGCAGGTCCTTAAGGAGATATACCAGAAGAAGGCACTGTTATCATAGGAGATAACAGCTCCAGGTATATTATTCTGAAGACCTTTCAGTGGGACAAGATATGGAGATGCAGAGATACTTATGATCTTGTTGTAACTGACTTCAATAGCCAGTACTATAACATACCTAACAAGTTTGTACCCTAGGGACAATAGGTTATTCTACCATATAGCCCAAGCTGTACTGTCTAGGTTTGTGTAATTATACCTTAGGACGTTTGCTCAATAATGAAATCAGCTAGTGATGTATTTCTCAGAATGTATCCCTGTCATTAAGTGATATGTGACTGTGTTTCCTATTATAAATCTAAAATCACAGCTGTAAAGTTTAAAGCTACATGGTTTTAAATGGAAAGACGTCAATTTGTCCCAATCTCTGAAGGGAATTTTATGCAAGCTCTGAAATACTTACAATTATATATTATCAACTTATCAAAACAGAGAATGTTTTACATGTATTATATCATAGTCCCATGAATTGGAGAGGAATTTGACCAATACATAATTTTCTAAGTATCACATGGACTTAATTTTTTCAATTCACTGAATGGGTACTAGTATCCTAGGGATGAAGTGACACCATTTATATTCATAAGGTCCTAGGGTGCACCATCACAGGGGACATAAAAAGAATATTTGTAGGCACACTCATCAGAAAGCCCATGATTATCCAGACAATATGAATGACTTTGAGAGCTTAGGCATAACTCAGTTAAAATAACATACAGTGAAATTGGTTATTTTAAAATACTTATTCCAATAGTGGAAACCAGACCTTGATAGTTACAATATTCACTTTGGCAGTGCTATATGTTTGCTAAGGGGATGAACACATCATAACACTATTTTTCTAACATGTAGAAATTCCACTCTGAACCAAATTTGTTCACAAACATAAAGACAACATCTTGTTTAGGCACTTGTATGTCTTGATTTTTTATATAGTTTTTGTGTTTTAAATTAAAAAAAAAAAGTGATATTTTTTTCCCTCATTGCTAATTGAAAAGGTAAGACAAATGTCTCCAAAAAGACCTGAGTGCCGTTTAACAAAATCTTCCTTTAGGGAAAAAAAAGGTCTTTACAATGAAATGAATATATAAAAAATTTAGCTGATGCAAGACAGAATGAAGGATCCCTGCCCTGCTCAGGGAACCAAGCAGAAACCTGAGAGATAGACTTCGAGACCACAAAAGATGGCTGTGTTAAGTCAGAGCAGGCCAATTAAGGCTGTATCTGGAGCACTCTGTTACCCCTGGAGGACAGACAGAAAAGCAAGTGGGAGGCCCTGCATTTAGTAACTGTTCAGACTGCAGAGCTGTGTGTGAGAAATATGTCACTGGGAATGAGACGCTTTTCATTTGAACTGTGCTTTTTATTTTATGCATTGTGACCAGCTTTCAGGGATTCTCAACCACCCTGGATGTTATTTTTATGTTTCAAAGGAGCACAAATGAAGCCTGGTTCCCTGTTGCTGTGTTTTTATTTGGTTCACATTTACTCTCCAGGACACAGGTCTTTTTAACAGCCCAGATGCTAGGGGACCTTAGGAGCAGCTCCGCAGGAAGGGGAGAGCAAGTCACCAATGAGATTTAAGCTTCTTCTTAGAGCTGAGTTGCAAACCATCTTGGAACAAAGCACCGTATCTGAACATCAATAGCTTCTAAGCTGCCCAGGTGGTTCCCCCTGTTTCCTGAATATAACTGTATTGAGACAAATGAAAGAATCCAATGACACACTCAGAAAATGCTTTGAATATACCCTACACAGACAGTTACAGATGCTAAATGCAATTGAAGATGCAAAATACTCTGATTTCATTGTTTTGGAAGGAGAGAAATTCTTTTTCAGATATTACTAAATAACTGAAATTGGCCCTGCTGAATTATAGTTTCAAATAAAACTACATATATATATATATATATACACATATATATATGTGCATATAAACACACACACACATATATATATATATAAATATATGGGAATTTAAAATATATATGTATTTTAAATACGTATTATATATATGTTTTTAATTCCCATATGTTTCCCACATCTAATTTGTCAGTGATTGTAATTCTCATACACTCACTTCCATAAGACACTAAAAGCCACAGTTAAAATTCATATGTTACTTGAGGATATTTCAAATTGGTTAGCTGACCACCTGGGGACAGAGGATGGTATTTTTTAACCTCCAACTCTTTGTCAGACAGTATGTTAGATTCCTCCAAAGTTCTCCTCTTTAGTTCCAATGACTCATAGTCACATATGGAGTTGACATTATTCTTTCCATTTTAAAGATGAGAAAACTGAGATTCAATAAGGTTAAATCACCTGTGAAAGTTTGCACTGCTAGTACATTAATCTGAATATTATAGTTAGCCTTGAGTCCAAACAAACGTAATTCTTTCTACAACATTGTTCCTTAGCAGATTTCTAGAAAGAAATGTTTGGGACAACTATGTTTAATGGGTTCAGGACTGAACCCATCAGTAAATGATTTTTTAAAAAAAAGGTTCCTTCATGAAGAAGTAATAGGAAAACCTTTAGACATCTTCATGAAGAGCATAGAAGGAAGAAAATGTTCAACAGAGGTGCTATGGGCATTGTGTGATTTGAGTAGACATATATATGGGTAGAGTAGGGATCCTCAGATTTTTTTCTCCAGGTGTAGATATTCCTAAATAAGTTTGGGGTCTAGAAATACAATCGAGGCTTCATGTAGCTAAATGAGAAATATTATATCATTGGCGTAAGTCTCTGACTATTGGGAAATCACTTAAGCAAACCTGGCCCAAACAATGGAAAAAGATCTTGACTCCTGGTTATGAGACAGAAACCCAACCCTTCTACACAGATTCCTTATAAGACCGATGACTTAGAATAAATATATTTACCTTTCTCTTGTGTTTCCTCTTCTATAAGGAAAATGGATTATGTTAAAACAGTCCTTTAATTTTTCTTTTCAGTAAAACACTCAACTGAAGCTGTGTGAACCCATGTTGCATATAAAATAGATATACTTGGAATCGTCCTAATTGGAGAAGGGGTTTAGATAGAGCCGTTCAAAAATACCAAGGATTCTGTTGGCCGTGTTTTATAAGCTCCTGAATCCCTAATGTCATTTTCAGGTCTAGAAAATATATGGATCTACAGAATTCTTCACTGAAGTCCAGAAACATAAATGAACCCACATTAGCCTGATGTGTTCTTTTGCCATTAAAATACATGTAAATCATCCACATTCTCTTATTTAAGATTAAACATGTCTGAACGCATGAAGGAAAAAGGCATTTGAGACACTCTTCAGAGACCATTCGCTCTGTCTCCTCAGCTCAGCCTGTTGGTGGTTGGCAGTGAGGACAGACTGAACTTGGTAATTCTTCAAAAGACATTCCCATGAAATCTCTTTATTTCAAAATATTGATAGCCCATTATTGATTTTTAAAGTTCTATCTGGCAGGTAAAACATGTCTGGAACCCAGATATAATCCCAGTGTTTGCAGTTTGTGACTATTTTGTCAAGTTTGTCAAGTTTGTTTAAAGCAATGAAAGTAGACGAGTAGCTCAAAGTAGGACAGATTCATATTATCACTCGCATAGGATGTTTCTTAAATCTCCACTCAGCACAAGGTAGTAGGCAGAGGATTCTTCTGATTGCCAGCTTTCTCTGAATGTTCTACCTTTTTCAGGTGGGGATTGAGCTGAGTACTGCTCAACCTACTGCAGTTTTTAATGGAGCCTCTTGAGACCTCCCATTTGTTGATCTGGGATGGTTTCTCCATGCCAAGTCATCTGTGGGCCTCGCAGCTGCTGCTGGAGGAAGTGTCATGAAAAAAGCATTTTGTGCCTCCTTCTCTGCTGCCTCCCCACTTTGCTAGTTCTGCAAATTCACTCTGTGCAGTGCCAAGAAAATGCCATCTGCTTCCTATACACAAAAGGCAACAGATTCCACCCAAGTAAGCAGTTTTACAACTCTAGGGTGGGAACTCGTGGAAGTTAGAACTGCAGTTAGAAGGAATGAATCTGCACCTTGCATCCTGACAGTCCTCTTCACTTGGTGCTTTTGTGTGTTCTCGCTTTCTTAAAACCGTTTCTGAGTAAGCAGATGAGAACTTGAGAAGCATCATCCTTTCATGAGAGTGAAACCAGGGTCATAAAACTAATGGAGTCTCAGCAATTGTAATTACTCTAAACGATCCGGTGTGCAGCTAGGGAAAAGCACCAAGGCAATTCATAAAACAATAAGCTTCTCCAAATTTCAGGTTCCTAAGTACTTTCTCAGGTGTTCAAGAAAGAGTAGTTTTGTGATGAGGATTAAAATTTTTATAGAACATTGCAAGGGATAATTTCAATCTTCCATAAGTGATTAAAGCATGATTGGAGTTTTGAAAGCAAGTAATGATAAATGAAATCTCCATCAATAAATACCAGTGACATTTTATGTAAATTACATAATCTCCCTGAGACTCATCTACATCATGTAAAGTGGGTGATTTTGTAGGCTGATGATGCGATTGGTATCATAGGGTGCTTTCTTCATAGGGTTGTTTTGTATATGGATGATGTAATACAAGTAAATTTCTTAGAACACAAGACTTCCAGTTGTCTTTATCTCATCACTTCATTTTGTGATCCAGGATTAAACACATGTGAATTCTGAACACATTATTCATCTGTAAAATGATGGCTTTATATAGATAGAGAGATAGATTATATGTGTTTTATATATATGTATCTTTCCATTATAATGAGGTTCTTTTAAGAATCTAACAAGATCATAGATGTGAAAGCATCATGAATTTTTAGAAATAATCTATAAATATAGAATATAATAGTATTTGTCACAATTAAACAAATGCTTGACATTAGCAAAACATAACACTGGAGGTGTTAAGGCCACATCATAGAGAGATTGATAAAAAAATTATAAGGATAATAGATTGTATAAATATCAATTTCCTTCTTGTCATGTTATGTTATAGTTATACAGGAAACTTCTATTGGAGTAATGAGGTCAAAGGCACACAAAGTCTTTTTGTATTATTTCTTATAACTCCATGTAAATCTATAATTTTCTCAAATGATCATAGAATAATCTACAAGGTATGCTATATCTGGGGGTAGATGTGTAACCATTGATGGATTTCATGCAGGTTACTAAAAAAATTAGGTCTTTCTTTCATGAGAAAGTTTTCTTCGGAGACAAAGTAAAGGAAAGGGGAGAATAAAAAACAAAATTAAAAACATGTGTAGGAAACTAGAATTTCCAAGGAAGATTTTTAAGTCTCAAGAAAGATGAACAAAATCAAAAAAAGACAGAGAGAGAGAGAGAGATGGAGAGAAAATTATTATTTGAGAAACGCGTGGATAAGAATTTACAGTATTAAATTTGATTGTATGTCAGAGATAGTATTCAAAAAAGATGTTCACATTTCTAACTTGATCAATTAGATAATGGTTGCATCATTTACTTAAATGATATCAGTGAAGGATAACAGGTAGAAAGGGGAATGTAAATAATTCTGGATTACAAAGTACTAGGTTTAAACATTTGGAAGAAAAAAGTGATATTCAGAAGGCAGCTGGATATACATACACTTCTGGATTTCAGAACAGAGGTCTGGGTATATATGAGGTCTGACAATTAAGTTTGCAAATTTGTCGAAGAAAAAGTGGTAACTTACTTCATTGTTGAACTTTACTATGGTTGCCTTTGAAGCACTTCTCTTGGGAAGTTATGCATTTGACACCAGGGCCTAGTCTACCCTTTGGAGTAATTTTGGAGCTCTTTTGCTAGAATGACCATCCCAGCTGTCATCATATGAGGTCTGAAAAAAATTAAGTTTGTGAACTTGCCACCATGCACTCAAGTTGGCAGCACTGTACAAACAACTCAGTGAGGTCTCATAACCTTGGCATATCAGTGTCTCACAGCTGAGTTCATGTTGACATGTGGCAATGTGTTCACTGAATGGTGTTCATTATTTTTGTTGCATGTTTTTGTATGTCCTGCTCAGAAAAATTAAAAAAGACACTGATACCTTAGAAAGCCTGACCTGAGCTGGGTTAGGGGTTATAGTCAACAGAAAAAAAAAGAGAGAGAGAGAGAGATCAGAATCTTATGCTAAGGAGTAGATGAACTCCCTGAAGAAATGCATGTGAAATAATAAAGAAAGAGAATCTAAAACAGAATGATGAATCACATGCCCTTTATTTGGTCGAAGCAATAAACTAACTTCTCCCAATAGACATTTAGAATATCTTAGTTGTCATATACCCTTAGTTATTCCTGAAGGTCTCAAATCTCAGAAGGAGATACTATACTAACCCCTACTCACTGCCTATCAAAGAAATTATTACAGAACATGATTGTTGAAAGAATTGAATGTGACACTCCTAATGTCACTTAGAGATGGTTGCTGACTAGTTTTTCTTCTTAGTAACTGTTAAGATCCCTCTTTCATTCTCATCTGCTTTACTTTCTTTTTTTTTTCTCAATTCAAAAATATTAGGTACCATCACCCTAGCCAATGGGGTCAAATTTGATATTGAAGTGTTGAAATCATAAAGTGCTACACTTAAGGCTGATGACTACTTTTTTTGTCATAGATTTTTCTCATCATTAATTTTCCTTTTCCATCGAACTCATAATTTTCTTTAGCATTACTTTGAATCTCATTAACAGCTTTTCTCTTGAAAATATTTTGATTGCTGTCTTTCTTTATATCTCTGCTCTGCACATAATTTTAGTGATAGTCACTGAAAGTCATTTAAAGAATACACACTTACCAATTTATTCTCAAATTCTGATGATTCCTCTCTTAAAATTTATTCTCACAAATAAGAGAAGTACAAACATAAGAGAATTACTGGCATAAGAGAAGTCATATAGAAGCAATTTTCTAGATATCTCATATGTTGTTTAGGTACTACACACGTTCACAGTTGTCCTGGTAAGTAAGTATCCCCTTCATCCTACCACTTATGGCAATGATAGAGCCCGAATTATAAATTTACTTCTCCCCAAAGACTATTCCCAAGCTATTGTAACAGCATGAATCCTAAACTTTAAAGACATCTACCCTACAATTTTATTCACCAAATCAAGAAACCTTATTTAACAACTAGGCACAATTAAGTAGAAATAGAAACTCACGTTTCCCATCTACGGAGAAAAGGGAAAATGTAACTTACTGAATAAAAATACAACATTAGGCAAGAGGATCAAGGAAGGATGAAGCTTTAGTAAAGTGAAAGGGTAAAAAAAATGTATCCTCTTACACGAAAGAACTTTTAGCCTATTCCAATATGTTTGCAATTCATAACAATTGCAGATAATTGACTGTAAATTTGTTCTGTAATCACGTGGTACAGTGCTCCCAAATATATATATATATATATAGCTACCATCACTCAGTTTGTTAACAAGAGTCAAGATTTACGATTTCCCTTCCTGATTCCTACAAAAGCAAGAAAAAAAAATCCTGCGATCATGTGGTACAGTGCTTCCTAATATATATATATATATATAAAATAGCCACCATCACTCAGTTTGTTAACAACAGAGTCAAGATTTTCAATTTCCCTTCCTGATACCTACAAAAGCAAGACAAAAAAAAAAAATCCTGCATTGTCTAGTAAGGCAGGCAGAGAAAATGATGAGAACGGAAACCCTTATCAGGAGTAGTTTTATGAGGGTATAATACTTTGTGGGGATGCTGTGTTATATAAAGCATAAAGGATATATGTGAACATCATGGTGTCAGACTTTAGTTGGTGTGTGAATACTCGCTTCCCATCAAGATAACCTGGTGAGACAGATAAACCCACAATTGAGTCTCAATTCACTGGTTGCAGTCCGAAGATAGTTTATTGGTCAGGCAAATCCAAGTAAGGGGAAAGAGTCAGAAACAATAAGCTAAAAAACACTCCTCTTGCCAAAGAAAACAGGAGATAGAAGCAATAAGGGTTGGTAGTCAGGCTGGAAAACCAACTCCAAGTTAAATAGAAATGATGAAAAGATGATCTGGAAGTGGTTTATGGAGCTGCTGCTTCTCCTCAAATGGAAGTTGCCTGGTAAGTAAGAGTGGAAATCTGTCTAAAAATATGTCACACAGAGGGAATAGGCAAAAGTCAAGAGCTTCAAATTGATAACTATGGAACAGTAATGGAGGTCAACAGTCAACAAGGTCAACAGTCAGATGAAAACTGCTCAGAAAAAATAGAAAAAGACACTCATACCTTAGAAAGCCTGGCCTGAGCTGGATTAAGAATTATAGTCAGTAGAAAAAAAAATTATACTGATTGTCTCTGAATTGGTTTCGTCAATAGGCTGCTACTGCCTTCCAGGACCTATGCTTCCCATTAGGTAGAAAGTCATGAGACCTTAACAGAGTCTTGGCTCCATAAAGCTTACATTTCATTGAGGAATAAATATATAGATATAATATACACAAACACTGATATACAATATATGCATATATCCACATACACATAACAGTTAATTGACAATAAATGATAAAAACAAAAATGTAATAGAATAAGAGAGAGAAGATTTTCTAGGGTCACATGAATAGAGTGACCAGGAAAACCTTTCTGATGAGGTTAATTCCCCATAGTTTCCAGGTAACAGGTGAGTGGGCCCGATAGAAGGAGGAGACATTGTCAGTTACACTGATGCCTAAGAATAAATAAGGTAAAAGAAAATGATGTCAACTATGTCATGGACAGAATCCAAAAGACAAAATAACAACCTGTTTTAGGGGCAAAAGTTTTTACTTTTATATAGTGATGTGAAAATTTCTCCTTTGAGTCCTTCCAAAGAAAAGGCTAAATGGTGTTGCAGAAAATGTCTTTCGATAAGATTCTTTTCATACAAATCTTTCTTGAGGCACACCTCATTGGAAAAGAATAATGCGACACTACTGTTTTTAATATTTATTAGGGTGGGCTCGGCGTCTGTGGCTCAATCAGCTAGGGCGCCAGCCACGTACACCTAAGGTGATGGGTTCGAATCCCCAGCCCTGGCCACCAAACAACAATGATGGCTGCAACCAAAAAATGGCCAGGCGTTGTGGCAGGTGCCTATGGTCCCAGCTACTTGGGAGGCGGAGGCAGGAGACTCACTTGAGCCCAGGAGTTGGAGGTTGCTGTGAGTTGTGATGACACAGCACTCTACCCAGGGGGATAGCTTGAGGCTCTATTGCAAAAAAAAAAAAAAAAAAAAATTTATTAGGGTGGAAACAACGTGCTTCAAATTTTTATTATTATAGCTTGATCTAAGTCAAAATTTAGAGAACACAAAGAAATTTGTGGACAATAATAATTTCTCATAATTATGACACCAGCAATATTTCTGAACTGCTGTCCTAGTGAGAGGCAGAGAAAAAACTCTATTTTCTCTCTCTGCCCAGCGGAGTACTTTTGCAGAGCATGTCTGAGTGAGATGACAATGCATGGGTAGCTCAAATGAGGGGAGAAATTCTGGTTTTGAAAAAAAAAGAGAGAGAGAAAGAAAGGCTGAAAAGAAAATGCATTTTAGATTTTAATTTTACAATAGAAAGAAGTAAATTATAAATCTGTTCCAGCCAAAAAGAATGTTTTTCTTTCCTTTTGATGTAGTGTCATTCCATATTTCTTTCTTTATTTTTTAGAAAAGGCTGGATTCCTATTAGTAAAAATATTGCAGCTGACACAAGAACTATGTCTGAAGCGAATTTGGTCTGATGCGACTAAACTAATCTCTCACTATAATTATCCTTTGACCTAAAGATTCTGTCAGTTTTTAACATTTTCACCCTAGAACTTTTGTAAAACAAATTGGTTTGAGTAAGAACTAAATGTTGTTATTCTGATTGAATATAGGAACACACACACACACACGCACAGAGTTCCCAAGAGATAGGACGGAGGTCTGTGGGACACTACACTGCCTATAATATTCAAAACAGCACATTTGAGGTATTTCTTGAAAAATTGTATTGCTTCATCTGATTGATAGAAAAAGAACAGAGTAGTTTACAGATTCACGCTGAGCTACGTTAAAGTCCTGATCTTGCCAATTCTAAGCAATGGGAAACTGGACAAATAACTGATTTTCTTCAGATGTATTTCTTTATCTGTGATATTAAATTATTAATCTTTTCCTTTTAGGCTAGTTGCCAGAAACAAACTGATGCAAATCTCCAAAAATGAAAAAAATTATAATACAATTAAGAAAGGATTTTCATAAGAAACTAAAATTCAGATGACTATACCTTCTCTATTCTAAGACTTACATTATTCATGCATGTGGAGTTTTCTGAACTCACTATGCTTTTTATAAATATGCTTAACAAGAACTCCTTTTTTTGGTAAACTGTTGTCAAATATATGATGAATTGTAAAAAAAAAAATGACACCTCAGAATTAAGGAAATACTGTGCTTGGAATATATTGTAAGCTCCTCAGTAGTAATCTAATTATATCACAGTTACATATATTCTAGCATAAGTACATTATGTTATACTATAGTATCCATTTCCTATTAGAATTATATGATACAGAGCTTCTTATTTTCCCACTCCTCTATCTGGTGTATGTGTTGTGGGTTTTGCTTGTTTCTCTACCTAATGATCTGCTGAAACTTTTTGTATTTAACTTTTAGTTTCTGAGTATCACACATGATGGGTCAATCATAATCAACTATGTTGGAGTTGACTCAATCATTGGGAAGAAGGGACCTATTCTCATATCGAAGCACCTATGTGGTAGTAAAAGTTAAGAATTTAAATGCTCGCAAGTGTGGTAAATTGGGCTTGGAGAAAAATAGAGATTGACAGCTGCTTCGCATGAGATCTAATATTGCTCTATGATGTCCATGGGAGAAAGTGATTGAGTATGTTTATTAAAACATAGACATTTCTAATTGTGAAGCATCAAGAATGGCGTATAATCAAATTTGGATTTTTTTTTCTGAATTTGACTGTTTAAAAAAACATTGTTCACTGACAGTGGATCATTAAAATATCAATATGATACCATTAATATTCATTCTCCTGTTTTTCCTGGGTACATGGAAGGACACACTTCCTTCATCTCTTGAAGTTAGGAAAAGTCTACAGAATTACTCTACTAAGTGGTCTGCAAGTCAAAGGCATGTGTCACTTCTGAGCTTAAGAATGGAATTATTGATGTTTTACCCTCTCCTTTTGCAATAATTATGAAGTCCCCATGTTGACATGATGAATCCTGAATTATTAAGCCACTCCAGGGTGGATAGGTACTCTGAAAGGTTGCACTGGCTCAGATCTTGCACTCACAACAGATTTTGTATAATTTTTTTCTTTTTGAGACAGAGTCTTACTCTTATTACTCAGACCAGAGTGCCATTGCCTACCAAATAGCAATGTTGGGTTCAAAGGATCCTTCTACCTCAGCCTGGCAAACAGCTGGGACTATAGGTGTCCACCCTGATGCCTGGCCAATTTTTCTATCTTTAGTAGAAATGGAGTCTTATTCTCACTTGGACTGGTCTTAAACTGCTGAGCTCAAGCAATCATCCTACTTGGACTCCCAGAGTTGCCAGGATTGAAGGTTTGAGCCACTACAGTTGGCCCAGATTTTGTATGATTAAAATACAGAAATGTTGGGACTGTGGCCTCATGGAGACTTAAATGCACTAATGTTGCTAATGATACCATTGAAGTTGCACCAGCAATATGCTCATATATCTGGTTATCATAAAACAGTATCTCTCAAACTGTGTTCCTTAAATTAGCTACCATATATAAGTCTCAGGAATATAATTGTCATATGATCACAGAGAGTGAGAAATGTAGCTATGACACTGTTAGAAATTCACAGCAAAATAAAGCACTTTAAAGTTTCTGAGATTTCTGCATAAAGGTATCAATATACACTGAGGATTAGGGAGCATTTCCTTGTGGAATTGGCATAGTATGGAGCACTAAAGGATAAGTAAACAGGGAAACTGCATAGCAAGAAATTCTTCAACCTCTCCCCAGTTCCTTATGCCATGTTCCCAATGAGAGGAAAAGGTTCTCGTCTGCAAGTGCTGTTGGGAACCGAGCTGGCCATGTCTGTCTTTCATATCATGTGGCTGAATACTTTCCAGACAGCCCTCACATATTATGACTATGTATGATCCAGCCCTTTTTTTTAAATCTCTTCCCTCCTTATTTCAATGGAGATTTACCTCTTTTCAGGAAGAATGCTGTGCTGCACCATATCATGACTTCCATAGTACCATGTTTTCCCAGGATGGTGATGGACAGAGACTACTGAGGTTGACTGGGTGGCTGAGACCACCCACTTCTGAAGAATGGGAGGAGGGAAGCCATTTGCTCAAAAGTTCTTGTAATCATTCACCATCTTTATCTTTTAAAAGTAAGATTAGTTTTGTTTGCTTTTTAAATTCCTCTCTGAGGTGTATATCTATTTACGTTAATATCAGACACAGGTAAGGAAACAGGAAGAAAAAAAAAAAACATAAGTGCTGGACCATCACCAGAAATCACATGTATAAAGTGCATCATACATCTAAAGGAAACGCAATTCATTTGCAGAAGAAGACTGCCATGGCTGGAAAAGGAATTGAGTGGTCCAAGATGAGTCTAGTCAAGTAGGCAGGGGACAACATATTATGAAAGGCTTTGGTAAACATTTCGTGATTTATTACAAGAAAAATGGCAATTCACTAAAGTATTTCAATAAGAGAATGATGTTTTAATTTACATTTGAAATGTAAATAGCTTAGATGATGGAAGAAAGTAGAAGCAATGAAAGCAGTTTGGAGGTGCCATTATGTTTGTTCAGGGAGAAATAAAACTTAGAACAGGATAATGATAACATGCGTGTGGAGAGAAGGACAGATTCTGTGATCTTTGCAAAGAATAGACTCATTCCTAGGATTCCAGTTTTCACAGCTAAATTGAAGATAGGTATCTGCTAACATGTCCTCAAGGTATTTCCATTAAAATAGCCATTTAATGTGCCTCCTGATATATAGAGATATTTATAATTTGCCTATTTTATGCAATTCATCTCTTGAGCATAGGGTATTACAGTCTATTAAGTGTGCTGTGTCACTCAGCGACCTTTTGTAATTTCACCCAACTAATTACAGTGAGGTATATTCTATAACCTACAAGTTCTAGGTAGCCAGAGAGATACTCCACTACATAAAACCTATCTTTGACTGTGTCTATTTTACTCCTCAAGAAACTATAAAGCTGAAATTTGTTTACCAATTAGGATGAAAATTATTTTGTGGGGAATTTTAGAGTCTATTTAATTTGTTTCATTACCCCTTCTTGCCTTTCATGGCTTTATAATACTTTAATAATTAACTTTTTTTTTTTTTTGCTTGCCTATACTGTCCTACTGGGATCACATATTTCTGTCATTTACCCTAAAATACTTTATGGCTATATATCTTTCCTTATAAAATATCAAGTCCATTTATAATGGCTATTCTTCCCCATAGAACTTTATAAAACAGAATGAAAGGTCTTTGTGAATTCAATGGCATTTTCCTTTGTTCTTCCAACGTCTCTATTTTAATTTTTTTTCTTTTTTGAGACAGCCTCACTCTGTTGATGGGACTAGAGTACCATGTCTTCATCTAACTTCCAGCAGCCTCAAACTCCTGATTAAGTGATCCTCCTACCTCAGCCTCTAAAGTAGTTAGGACGATAGGAGCTCATCACAAGGCCTGGCTTATTTTTTTCTATTTTTAGTACAGATGGGGTTTTGCTTTGTGCAAGCTCCTTAAGAACTACTGACCTCTAGTGATCCTCTCTCCGTAGCCTCCTTTAGTGCTTGAATTACAAGCATGAGACACCAGACCCAATATCTTTTTAAACAGAGTGTAGAATTGAGGGGTTTTAATAGGTAGGTCTTAACTCCATCAGTGGATGGAGAGTACATAGGTGAACAATACCTTTGTCATCATTATCCCCTTATTCTATACTATCATGTTTCTAGAAAACTCATAAAGATTATTTATGAAATACAAATATAAGTGAGTCCTTGAAAACAAGTTTCCAAAGCATGTGTTATAGAAAATAAAACTGAAAAATTTTTAGGGAAGATAATTTAAAAAATGATTGAGGAGACATGAGTTCTCTCAAGATTAAAATGAAAGAGGTTACCTAGTCATCATGGAGTTAAGGTACCCCTGTACATAAGGCAGATTTAAAATTTATTTTATTTTAATTAGTATGAATACATAATAGTTGCACACATTTATGGGGTACATATGACAGATACTTTTCCTATTTCTCTGCCATTTCTAAGACATTCTTTTCTTTTCTTTTTTATTTTTTTTTCTCATCAAAGCAGACCTTACTGGGGCAACTGAGCCTCCCCACACAAGCCAGCCACTCTTCACCCGCCCCCCTACAGCAGCCCCACATTCGGCCGGCCAGTCCCTCCCTTCTGCTCAGTCTCTGGCTCCTGTGGCACCCAGGGCTGCATGGACAGCTCACTGGCTCCTGAGGCAGGGGCTGCAATGGCTATGCCCCACTCCTGAGTCCTTTTCTAAGACTTTAAATTCCTTGCAGACATTAATCTCATATGGTAGTGAAATACAACGTTTTTGAGTAGTTAGGGATCTGGAAAGAAAACGACTTATCAGTCAATTTGGAATATAAATTCAATACTCCAATAATTGGATAACTCCCTATCAATCCCTAAGGTTATCAATTCTATGCTATCATAAGCAATAAACTGATTTCTTTACTAGCATGGAAAGGCCGTCACTGCACAAACTGATAAGAAATGCTGAACATACCTCTACCTCGATGTTGGCTGGCAAAGATCCTATGCCAACAGTATTGACTGTTATATAACCCAATGCAATGGCAACATGGAATGATTTTACTTATTGGTGTAATGAATTACATCCACTTATCTCAAAATATAGCTAGAAGTTGACCTAAAAGAAAGCAAAATTGCTTTAATTAACACATTTCACATGTTTTGCTGAAACATGTATTTGAATGTCATTAGCAAATATTTGCTGAAGGAACAGGTTGGTGGGGGGGAGGGGTGTTATGTGTGTGTGTGTGAGTGTGCGTGCGTGAATTTACCCATTTGATAGATGTACATTTTATACACTTATAAAATGGATTCTCTGATTTTTTTTTTTTGAAACAGTCTCATTTTATCACCCTCAGTAGAATGACATAGCATCACAGCTCACAGCAATGTGAAAGACTTGGGCTCAATTAAGAGATTCTTTTGCCTCAGTCTTCACTAGAAGCTGGGACTACAGGTGCCCACCACAATGCCTGGCTATTTTTTTTTAGAAATGAGATCTCGCTCTTGCTCAGGCTAGTCTTGAACTCAGAGAATCCACTCACCTCAGGCTCCCAGAGTGCTGGGATTACAGACATGAGCCACTGTGCCCAGGCAGGAGTCTCTAATTTTGATGTAAAATAGCTTTGACTATAAAATTGGATAATAGAAAGGGGATACTATGAAGATATGAAATGATAGCTAATTGAAGAAAAGTAATGCAGCTAAATAAAGTTGCATCTTAAGAATTAAAATTTCTGAGTTAAGAAAAAATTATTACAGATGGATAATATTTGAAATAGTTACTATTATTTTACTTTATATAGAGAAATAAATCCAGTAAAACAGATAAGTCAATAGTACCTTTTCATGAAGAATAGTAGAGCATTTTGTAGAAGCATAGTGAAATTTCTTCTCTTTTAGAAGCATAGTTATAACAAGATGCACTCATTTTATTCTCAAGTAGCTCAATTTGCATTCTTTAAAATGTCAGGGCAATACCTTAGTTAAGTATGTTTGTCTTACATCTATATCTGAAATGAGATAACCTGGGAATGTAGAACAATACTGAATGGATCCAAGACCTTGGTCATTTTCTGAGGTTTCTCATAAACTCACAGAGCAACCTAAGACAAAATTACCTCATCTTGCAAAGCTCAATTTTTAAAGGTATATGATGAATGTGACAAATTTTAATGTTTAGATATGCACATCTTTCTAAAATTACAAATCTTAATACTTAACAATTAAATATATAATGCATAAACATCTTCTTCTTAACTATATATTTTAAAAAGCTCCTGAATTTCCTGCCTCATATATTTCATTAAAAATTGGTAAAAGATAAAGAATGTAAACATTCCTTATATTCTTTCATTCTGAAATTGTATTACATGACTATTAGTGAAAGAACAGAGTGAGTGCAGTGTTATGAAAGTAATAATGATAGACAATCCAATCATGAAATATCAAAGAAAGTTCCAGATTCACTGATGTCGTTCTAAGGCTATTATAAGAAGGAATCAGCCCTCTAGATTTTTAGCTTTCTGGAGTTAGTAGTCATATATCCTAGTGAAACCCAGAGGAGTTTGAGAGTTAGTGAGATGGAGTCTGTCTGCAGGTGCTTCTATGGAGTAATGCATCAGCCTCCATGGTCCTGGTAGTGATAGGGCAGCCAGCACTTATTCTGGGAAGGCGTCCCTCAAGCAAATCTGAGCTGGTGTATTCTAATTCTCTGCTTCTTTGAAGGCAACTTTCCTTAATTCACTTATAATGACCCAATACCCAAAGGTAATCAACAGTGGCCCTGATTTACATGAAATCCTTGTTTTAGCACTTCCACTTTAATTTAAGTCAAGCTTAAATTGACTGTTCAAGCTTCCCTGCTGGAGTGTACATGTTTGCTCTTCCATCAGTTAGCTACATGGTTTGCATCACCACTTCGTCAGTTCTCTGCTCAACCATCACCCTGTCTGCATCCTTCTCTCCTGAGTTAACACATATAAAACAACCCTTCTTCATCCGTCATATCTAACACCTTATGCATTATTTATTTGTCACACTATCTGTTTTAAATTATATATATATGCATATATAAACATATAGGTATTTATGTTCAGCCACTTTTCACCTTTCCCACTTGAATGTAAGTTGGAAGAGGTCATAGTAATCATTCAAAAGAAATTGGTTGACTGTGTTCATTTTTCCCATCTTATGGGGGAATTAGTAGATAATTTTGCAAATTGTTATTAAAATTGCATCAAAATGTTATATTCAAGAATGTTAGTTTCCTACTTTGTTTAGTTGAAAGTAAGAGCTATCTATATCTTTTCAGTTAGGGTTAGTGACAACCCTTCCTCTGACATTTCTCATTCCTTACTCTTCTATATGGGCATTTAGTAAAACAATTCAAACCAAAGGTAGAATGTGAACAGATGTCTGTACATTTGGAGGTCTTTGGAGAATGCTCCCAAAGTAGGAGATCCTGGAGAGTATTAAGGGTGATGTAATCTTGCATGATGACTCCCATAGGACCAAGAATTTTCATAACTGTGGTCAAATATTTTGGTCTTAAAACTCCTCTACACTTTTAAAAATGACTGAGGAGCCCAGAGACCCTCATTTGTGACATTTATAGTTAGTGACGTGCTGGAACCAGCTCTTACTGACCATTAAGAGGTGATCATTGAATATCTCTCTTTTCAATTTTGCTTTCAGTTGTGTTAATTGGTAGCTTGAAATCACCATGGTGAGAATATTTGCAGAATGGAAATTGAATTATAAATGTTAAAAATCAGAAATTTATTTTTTAGAGGTTAGTTTACCAGTGTACCTGATTGTGGTTCTTTCTAGTTCACATGTTAGAAAATAAACTGAGAAATTTTCAAAACACAAGAACATATAAGCTGATACATGAGCTCTGGAAAACTCTATTGTGAGCCTATGAGAGAAATAAAGAGGTAAATACCCTCTCAATATTATTATGAAAATAGTTTTCATCATGTGGGCACATAAAGGGTTTAGGGTATCTCCGTGGTTCCTAAACCACACATTTGGAATTGTGATAAAAATTAAATTATGAAATATTAGGAAATTATTAGTACATATTATAAAATGAAAAATAAAAGATTTGAGTAGGAAATTAAAGTGTCTTTCTGCTCATATAAAATTTTACATAAAATTTTGTGTTTGAAATATTCGCAAGAAATTTATCAAGATTTTTTTTGTGCTTATCACTTCTAATTCTTAAAAGTTTCCATCAAAAAGAAACTTCGCTCAAACAGAAATGCAATAAAATATTTAATACTCTCTTCATAAGCTCAGAAAAATTTAGATCATTAGAAATTATTTTTAAGGAATCTATCAGTTCTGCTTTTCTATTGTGACACATATAATGTGGAAGGTTCCTATAATAATGCAAATTGATTTCAAATTCCATGAATTTTTTACATCAAATGAATTAATCAAGTTCCAATTTGAAGAAGATGTATGTGTTATTAGAAAGCCAGGGTGAAGCTTAATGACATCTTAATGACACATAAACACCAAATGGATAGATTCATCTAATGTGTGAGAAAACAGTTGTTTGGGTCAACCTTTGAATTTCACATACCTGAAAGCCCCTCCAGGTTTCTTTAGCCTGAATGTGGGTATCTGACATGGGATTCCTTTAATATTTCCATAACCCTCTTTTCTAGTAGGGTATTCAATGCTGAAAAAACAGTCTCTAACAGGTAAAAACTCATCTTGCCTAACTTCAGTATGTGATGTTTAGAAATATGTATTAATATTTTCCTTCATAAGAAGACCTCATAATTAGACCTCATTATTCCTTAGGTCGTATGTTTAGCCGGCACTCAGAGAGAGTGTGATGAAGAAAGACAGCCTAAAATGACAAGGTTATAGCCACCTCAACCAAGCCAAACCTGCCCTAGATGGCCCAAGGCCTAGGGGAATCTGTATCTTTAAGCATAGCTCATATTTTTTGAATTTCATATTAATATGAGAGTACAAGGGATTTGGTTACATTGCTAGCATTTGTTAGGTAATGTCCAAGTTGTTGAAAGTGTATTATAATCTTGGAAAATGAACAAGATCTCATTTACTATTCATTTTGTTATTTGGGTTAAAAATCGTTTATGTGCAGCTTCTAGGTTATAACTTTGAACAAAACCCTATTCCAAAAGCTATTTCTACATTACTCACAATAGATACTATATGAAATATTTTTTATGCACTTACTTTCTATCAAATTCAGGACTTACTCAGGACTTTATGTGGGTGATTTGATTTGACTTTCTCTCTCTCTTTCTGTCTCTCTCGCACACGCACTCACACAGACACACAGACACACACACACACACACACACCCCCGCACATAACCATACATGAGAATACCAAGGATAGGACAGTTAAATAAGTTTCTCAAGGCTGTACAATAATAAATGGAATGTATGCCTTATATTTGAACTGTGCAGTTTCTTTGAAGAATAAATAATTGGAAGTAATATTGATCCTCCCTTTATTTTCTATAATTTGGAGAGAAAGCTATATAACTGAAAATTATACCATTATTATTCCAATTTGCATAATGTAATCTTTTAAAGGACTCTCATTTGGTTTCTAAAGGCCATGCCTAGAAAATTCAGTGCAGATTCAGTCATGATATAAATGTCAAAAGTCCTATTTTCCAGGCTGGAACATAATAACTAAAATGGAATAAAATTTAAATTTGAGAAACTTCTATATTTTATTTATTGGCAGTCAAATTAGATTTTTAAACCCCTTGACCACAAGGATTATATCCAATCTGTTGGTATCCTCTTCACACATTTTTGCATAAGCAATTATCTAACTTCAAAGATGCATTTTACTTTCTGCACTTATCACAAGCTTTTAAAACTATTCATGGCTTCATTACCATTTGAATGATTATGTAATAAACTACATAGATATAATACAAATTTCCTTTATTATAAGAACACAAAATATGTTCTTTATCACTCATAGTGAACACTTCATGTATTCAGATTATGTTGTACTTGCTGTTGATTGTTCTATTTTTTTATCATTGGTAGGCTGGAGGTCCTGTATGCAGAAAGTTGCTATCCAGTGTTATGAAGTTTTTTACAGCTCCTTGCTATATTGGCAAATTGCCTTCTTTTTTAATTGGGGCAATTGATACGGCCATTAGGAATAAATGAATATTGAATTTTTGAGCACATTTTACAGCGGGGAGTATCAATCTCTGCTAATTTGATACATGAAAAATAGTGTCTCCCAATTTATTCGATTGCTCACAAGAATGAGTATCTTCTTAAGTAATAATTACAGTTCAATGCACATTAATGAGAGAAAAATTTGAAGATACAAGCACTATAGAAAAGATAATTAACTCTTCCACAATTCTATGACATACTTGGCTGCTAAGAGAGTTAATCTTTTGGAGTGTATCCTTCCATTTACCTCTCACTTGTGCATATACACCTCTATCTATATGTGTCTTTCTAATGATAGCTATCTATACCTATATACATAATATATCTCTATTTATCTGTCTACATATTAGGGCATTACATATGAAATGTATGAAATGTCCGATTTCAAACTAAAAGTTGATTTTACTATATCTCAAGCAAGAAGCAGTACAATTAATCAAAGTGTGCACAGAAACTGTTAACACGGTCTTGCCATCTTCAGGGAGACTTGTATATGCCAACAGCAAGGAAGCCTGGAGAGTGAGTGCTGATGAAATCGTGAAAGGCGTTTCCCACAGCTAATTGAGAATTAAAAATTTTTCTTTTCAAGAAATGGTCCAAAACCTAGAAGAAGGGTCAGGCAATTGGTGAAAGATCTGGTAAATACAGGGGATGCCAGAGAATGTCTATGTCCCGCTTCTGTTGTTTGAGCAGCATTGTTCCTGTGACATATGGTTAATCCTTGTCTTACATGAGGACTGTCCTGTCTCTACTGACCAAGCTCAGCTGCTCCATTGCAAGCATAGTGTTGCCCAATTGGTTGCCACAGACATCCACTGTCGACTGACCAGGTTTCATGAAGCTGTAGTAGACAGGACAAGAGCTGGACCACCAGACAGACACCATTAGTTTTGTTTTTGTTTATTTTTCTCTGAAATTAAGTCTCACTTTGTTGCCCTTGGTAGAGTGCTGTGGCATCATAGCTCACAGCAACTTCAAACTCTTGGGCTGATGCGATTCTCTTATCTGAATTTTTCATTTTTTCACTGGCCTTTTGCTCAAGCTGGTCTCGAACTCCTGAGCTCAAACAAGCCAGTTGCCTTGGCCTCCCAAAGCGCTAGCATTACAGGTGTGAGTCACCGTGCCCAGCTCCATTGGCTTTTTTTTAATGAATATTCAGTTTTGAACATGTTTTAGCACTTCATCTTTATCCAACCACTGTGCCAAATGCTTATAATTGTCAGAATCCAGTTTTCACCACCATAACAATATGGTATAGAAACGGCTCTCCTTTAAGTCATGACAGTAAAGCATGCTTTGAGAGGATTTTGCCTCTGATGCTTATTTAATTCATGCAGAATCCAACTATCCCAATTCTTTATCTTGCCAGTTTGTTTCAAATGGTCCAGTATTGATGGAATAGTAATCATCAAACCTTGCTGCTAATTCACGCAGAGGTAATGATGGATTCTCTTACACTATATTTTTCAGCTCATCCTTAACCTTATCCATTTGGCTCTAAGGTCACCCACATAGCTTATTTTCAAGATTAAAATCACCAGAATGGAACTTCTCAAACCAGCGTGTACTGGGTGTTCATTAGCCACATCCTTCCCAAAGGCTTCATCAATATTTTAAGCTCTCTGCATTGGTTCCATGGTGGAACTCATATTCAAAAATAGCACAATTTTTTTTTTTTTTTTTTTTTTTTTACTATCCATGCTTTCACAGAAACTGCTCTTAAAAAAAAAAAAATAGTTAAAAGATAGTGAAAAGCCAAAACATGCATTTTAAAGAATCAGGCGGCAACTTCACACACACGCAAAAGAAAAAATGTCGCAGTGAACTATCAGAGATATCAACGGTCAAACTTAGTACTTCAGGAAATGAGACATTTCTCACATAGTTCATCACCTACATGTGTAATTTTGAAATATGTTGGAATCAAATTTTACATAAACATTTACAAAAATAATGGAATCTACTCCCAGAGTTTCTCCAAAGGTTTTCTCCTATGAAATGTATAGGTGTTTATAATTTCTGTGAGCAGAGAATTTCAGTTTTTCCTGAAGAACACAGAGTAAGGAGGAAGCAATGTGAATGAGTAGAAGCATGTAGAAGAGTCTCCATGTCCAACCTGGAGTGAGCCGCCCCTCTTCCTCTCTGTGTTATCTCTCTCCCTCTCCTCCTCCTTTCTCTTCTCCCTTCCTTCCTACTTCTCTGACTCCCTCTCTCATATAGATAAAGTTAGACACAGTGAAAGAGACTGAAAATGTAAGAGTATTCTCTAAATCACAGGGTTTCATTCTTACATTATTCGAATGTACTCTGCAATGCAAAAACAAGGTATGGTATGGTCTGACACTGCACGCCGTGACATGTATGTTTATGTATGCAGCTTTTCTGGAAGGATGGTTCATTGCAGAATATTTCAAAGTCACAGCACCACATGGGCAATAGAAGTAAAGAATACCCACATATTGTTTCTATACTAGTCATTGGAATGCATTCCGTATTACTTTATATTTGGTCCTCTTTTTTTTTTTTTTTGGTCACACTACTTGGTTCATCACACAGTGTTATAATTGATCCGTACGTGGCCTATATCACTTTTTTAAATACAGCACATACAGAAGCTCCTGACAATTATAAAAAGAATAGAATGTTATCCAGAAATGATATCTACTTTTGTGTTTCTCTCTCTCTCTCTTTTTTTTTTTAGAGACAGAGTCTTACTTTGTCACCCTTGGTAGAATGCCGTGGTGTCACAGCTCACAACAACCTCCAGCTCTTGGGCTTAGGAGATTCTCTCTTGCCTCAGCCTCCCCAGTAGCTGGGACTGCAGGTGCCAGCCACAATGCCTAGCTATTTTTTGTTGCAGTTTGGCTGGGGCCAGGTTTGAACCCACCACCCTCAGTATATGGGGCCAGTGCCCTACTCACGGAGCCACCCATTGTGTTTCTCTTCTAAGTTAATATCCTGCTCCTTGCCTCAACATTGCAGACTCCGGCCACTATTCTTTTTTATTTTATATCATTGACTTTATAATATTATGAATTTATCACATATATTATTTCTTTTTGTTCTCTGAATTGAATACATTGGTGTGAGGAATATCCTTCTATAGCTAATTTTGTGAATTTTTGGAACACAACATTATGTTATGAAAGATATGACCATATGATTGTTTATTTTCTTTGTAGCATAATAATTCATTCTTAATCAAATTTGTATTTGGCCATTGTTCTAACATTGAGCATTTTAGTTATTTTCGTTCTTGTTATTGTAAATGACACCTCTATGAACATTCATGTATATGTCTCCTAGGAAATTAGCCATAGGTATTTTGTTGTTGTTGTTTTGTTTTATTTTTAGTTACATTCTGGGATTGTAATTGCTGTTAATGTATACAAATGTTCGTCTTTGCATGATTATGTTAAAAACATTTTCCAAAGCAGTTGTACAAACTTACATGCCCTGTATCAGTCTGAGACATCATTAGTCCTCATCTGAGCTAACATGTGATATTGTTAATTGTGCCAACTGAATCAATGTTAAATAACATCTTTTTGATTGTTTTTAAACTTCTCTGCTTTTTACGAAGCATAACTAATCATAGCAGTAGATACTATTAAGCAGCTGTAAACCCGAAAACAAGACACTAAACCCAAGATAAACTAATACATTCAATTACATGAAAGCTAATAACTTAAGCTGACGAAAAATGCTTCTTTAAAAATGAAAATACAAGCCTTTAATTAGTTGGGAATATTTGCAAGGCATATAAACAAAAAAATTAAGATAAGAGAAGTTTTATGAATCAATAGGAAACGGGCAAGTGCATAGTGAAAGCCTCAGGCAAAATACATGAGCAAAAATTCATGTACAGAAGAAAAATCAAATGCTTAATAAAGTATAAAGATATATTAAGAATGATCAAAATTGGGGGCGGAGCCAAGATGGCGGACTGCAGCCAGCTTTTTACAGAAGCTCCTGTCCAGAAGGAGGCTGAAAGGACAGAAGTTTAGCTAATTAGCTGATGGTTTGGAGCAGAGCCAAGAGAGAAGATTGAGGAGCACACTTC
>CAUYQV010016299.1:0-23335 GCA_963574575.1 Galagoides demidoff | reverse complement strand
GTTAGTGGTAATTTAGTTTCTTTTTTTTTTTTTTGAGACGGAGCCTCACGCTATCCCCCTGTGTAGAGTGCCATGGCATCACAGCTCACAGCAACCTCCAACTCCTGGGCTCAAGCGAGTCTCCTGACTCCGCCTCCCAAGCAGCTGGGACCACAAGCACCCACCACAATGCCCGGCCATTTTTTGGTTGCAGCCATCATTGTTGCTTGGCGGGCCCGGGCTGGGGATACGAACCCGCCACCCCAGGTGTACGTGGCTGGCGCCTCAGCTGATTAAGCCACAGGCGCCGAGCCAAGACCAAGGACTTTATACAAGAAATTTAAGAGTCCCTAGGCTCGAATCCAACCTGGACCTGCCAAACAACAATGACAACAACAACCAAAAAATAGCTAGGAGTTGTGGTGGGCACCTATAGTCCAAACTACTTGGGAGGATGAGGCAAGAAGATCACTTAAGCCCAAGAGTGTAAGCTGTGACATCACGGCACTCTACCCAGAGTGACAGCTTGAGACTCTTGTCTCAAACAACAAAAAAAAGAAATTTAAGAGTCCCAAAGTAAAGCTTGGTGGGATGTTAGAGGACACATGATAAAAGTATAAATTTTCAAAGAGGCTGGATCTACCAATTCTCAGAAACCTACTGTGCCAATCTGGTGTCCTGCTGGTAAGGTACACAGGAAGTTTGTAAGCAGGACACTGCAGGCTGGAGGTGAGAGTTGCAGCTGGGCCTGGATGGTGGCGCTAACCGAAGGCATGTAAGGTTGGAGCATTACGGACAACAAGGCCGCTATATTCACTGCCAGGCCTGTCACTGTGCCTGCCCGCTGCCTGGGGAGAAAGAGTTATTAGTTAAGACCTCTAAGGAGGATGCAGCCACCAGCCACCTTATTCCTACAGCCAACTCTTAACCCCTTGCATACCTGTCAGCCTCGGTGCCTTTAATCCGCTTCCAGGGCTCATTCACCTGGATATATTGGTTGCCATGTCGAGATATAGTGAGGATACTACGTAAGGCATCACGAATTCTGGAAAAGGAGACAGGCCAGGGAGTGAGGTCCTATAGGGATCAGTATGGGGCTACCACTTGAAGTAGAGGTACAAGATACTTACCGAACTTTCTCAAGCAGCTGGTGATAGTGCCGGAGCTCCAGGGTGACATGGGCCAGCAGGCGCTGATCATCAGGGGTAAGCACCATCTCAGGCACATAGCCCCCAAAGAATTTAGACACAAACATCCCAGCTCTTAAGAAGGGGTAGAAAGGGAAAAGAAGAGAAAAAACATTTTTTTTCTTCCTGAGCTGAACTAATGTGATTTCAGAAAACCAGTTTCCTTATTGATTCAATTTCCACAACTATGCATTCTCTCAGGATTCCTACCCAAAACACATACCTTCTGGCTTCCTCAAGCTGGAAGGCAAAGTTTAACAATTTTTTTTTTTTTTTTTTAAAGACAGAGCCTTGTTCTGTTGCCCAGGTTAGAGTGCAGTGGCATCATCATAGCTTACTAAAGTTTAAAACTCCTGGTCTCAAGCAATCTTCTTGCCTCAGACTTCTGAGGAGTTATGGCTACAAGCATGCACCACTATTCCCAGCTAATTTTTAAACTGTTTTTGTATAGATAGGGTCTCACTATGTTGCCTGGGATGGTCTTGAACCTCTGAGTTCAAACAATCCCCTCATCTCTGCCTCCCCAAATGCTGGGATTACAGGCATGAGCCATGCAACCAGCCTTAATTCTTTATCCTATTTCTCCTCTAAGAATCTGACTCTGTGTATAAAGAAACCTGATAAAGTTAACGTCTGTACATTTTATTAAGAAGTTCATACTTGGGGCGGCACCTATGGGCTCAGTGGGTAGGGCACTGGCCCCAAATACCGAAGGTGGTCGGTTCAAACCCAGCCCTTGCCAAATTACAACAAAAAATAGCCTGGCGTTGTGGCAGGCGCCTGTAGTCCCAGCTAGTCAGGAGGCTGAGGCAAGAAAATTGCCTAAGCCTAAGAGTTGGAGGTTGCTGTGAGCTGTGACGCCACCACACTCTACTGAGAGCAATAAAGTGAGACTCTATTTCTAAAAAAAAAAAAAAGTTCATACTTGACTTGGCACCCATGGCACAGTGGTTATGGCGCCAGCTACATACACTGGGGCTGGTGGGTTTGAACCTGGACTGGGTCAACTAAACGACTGCAACAAAAAAAAAACTAGCCGGGCTTTGTGGCACACCCCTGTAGTCCCAACTACTTGGGAGGCTGAGGCAAGAGAATCGCTTAAGCCTAGGAGTTGGAGGTTACTGTGAGCTGTGATGCCATAGCACTCTACCGAGGGCAACATAGTGAGAATGTCTCAAAAAAAAAAAAAAAAAAAGAAAGAAAGTTCATACTCAAAATGATCAAGCTGGAATATGTTAATTCCTAGCAAACAAATACAAAGTAAGGACTATCTGTTAAATATGGTCAATAACCAAACCTGAAAGAGTAGCAGGACTGAGCTAAAGGCCTACGATTCAGAGGGTGGAAGTGAAGAATCCTAGCCAAGAGGGATATTTTTTTAGATTGCAGAAGAGCTAGGGACCAGTAACAGAATGTGAGCCTAAAGTAACAAACACTATGAAGAATACAATGGCAGCCTCCTACTCCTACACTAAAATAACCTCTAGCTTCAGCCAAACATTTTAGTTATCTGCAGATGAACTTTTTGCTGGAAAAGAACATCAGTAAGAAAACAACTTGCTTAACCAGTTTGATGAAAATACTTCAAATTGTATATGAAAACACCACACTATACCCCATGATTGCATTAAGGCACACAGCTATGATTTAATTAAAAAAAAAAAAAAGAAAGAAGGAAAACAACTTGCAAAAGTTCACTTTGTGACCAACTTTGCAAAATCATGTCTATATAGCTAACTGTTCCCCTAAGCATACATAACCTACTATGTGCTTGGAGCAGATCCCAAAGGACAGAAACCAACTTTCCACACTGTCCTTCCCATCCCTCACAAGCCTCCTACCCATTTACTAGTTCTCTTCACATTGCCATCTAATCAGGGAGAAAGAGCCCCATCCCAGCTCATCTGTTGAATCCGACCCCTTACCAAGTCCTACCTGTTGATGAAGTTGCCCAGGTTGTTAAGCAGCTCAGAATTATTCTTAAGCAGCAAGTCTGTCCAGGAGAAAGCACTGTCCTGGCCCTCAGGCCGAATATACAGCAGATAGAAGCGCCAGATATCAGCAGGAATTCCTGTGTCCTGGGCCATGTCCCCAAACACTCCCACACCCCGGCTCTTAGAGAATTTACCATCTTCGTAGTTCAGGTATTCTGGACAAAGAAGGAGAATGAGAACTGTCTGCTCAAATCACATCCTTCCCCTCTCTGATCCACTAATGCTTTCCTCTCCCTCAACCCCAAATACAGGTGTCCAGAAACATTTCCCCCTGAGCTGGCCTGCACAGAACGTGGGAGTCCCATTCTGGCCTTTTTTATCCTTTGCTCATACCTAACACAAAGTTTTACCTTTAAACTTTTGCTTTTTTCAGGTTGTTTCCTTTCTCATATTTTAACTATTTCCTATTTTATCTCAACGCCTAACTCAAGACCTAACATCTCTCCAGAATCTTCTTCCAAGTACTGTCTCAACTCTCGTTCCCTGTCAAAACACCCATCTGCAGTCTTCTAAGGGGCCTACCTGTAGCAATGAGGTGGCTGACCAAAGTATAATTGTCCTCAGCACCTAGGGCTGAACAAGGAAAGACTAGGCCATGGAAGGGAACATTGTCTTTGGCCATGAACTGATAGAGGTCCACCTAGGAGAATATATAGTTAAGATAAAGATTTTCTGAAACCACCTTCAAAGACCTAACACCCAACCCTCTCATATGTACCCTTCCCATAGACAGGCCAACTAACTGCTCACTTGTTCTGGATTCTTCCACCATCTCTCCCACTGGTCTGTGTAGTTGGCTGTGATAGACAGGTAGCCAATGGTGGCATCAAACCAGACATAGAATACCTGGAGGGTCAGGAGGAGGGAAACATAGTAGGAATTAATACCAAGTCTCAGACTGGAATAAGATATAACCAACAGTCTATTCTGCTAGCACACAGTCTCAACACTAAGGCTGAATAATTTGAGATATCAATAATGGGTAAACAGTTTTTACCTTGTCCTCAAAACCTTCTAAGGGTACAGGGGTTCCCCATTTGAGATCTCGGGTTATGCAGCGTGGCTTGAGCCCATCCCGAAGCCAAGAACGAATGATAAACCGAGAATTGGGTGTCCAGTCACTGCCAGGCAATGTCTTCCCCAACCACTCCTCCAGTCGTGTTTCTAGCTAAGATGACAGAAAAAAACAGAGGGCTGACTTAGGACAGTTAATGCATAAGGATAAACTCACGTTAACCTTGTAGTTCTAGATACTCAGGAGGCTGAGGTAGGAGGATTGCTTGAGTCCATTTGTTTGAGGTTATAGTGAGCTATGATCACAGCACTGCACTTTAGCCTGGGTGTCAAAGCAAGACCCTATGTCTCTCTCTCTCTGTTTTTTAATTTTTGCTTTCAATTTCAGCTGGCTTTCACTTTATCTTAGTTTGAAGTTGTTTTGTTTTTTTTCTTCTGTTAGCGATTCTCTTGCCCTTTTGCCCCCCAAAGTAGCTGGATGACAGGTGCTTGCCACAACGTCCGGCTTTTTTTTTTTTGTGGGGGGGGCGGGGTGGGGGTGGAGGGGGGGTCTCACTCTGGCCATGCTGGTCTTCCACTAGTCTCAAACTCGCTGAGCTCATGTGATCCACCTGCCTCAGCCTCCCACAGTGCTGGGACAACAGGTGTGAGCCACCACGCCTGGCCTCTTTTTTTTATTGGAAAGAAAGAAATGCACTGTTTTATGACAGGGAAAAACTGAAACTAACTCCCATGGTTCAGATGAGTTTAAAGAAATGTGGTGCCTCACTAAATAAAATATTTACAAGACTAAAGAATGACATAGACCACTCTAGGCACAGTGGCTCACATCTGTAATCCTAGCATTTTGGGAGGTTGAGGCAGGTGGATTGCTTGAGCTCACAGATTCGAGACCAGCCTGACCAAGAGTGAGACCCCATCTCTACTAAAAATGAAAAACTGAGGTAAGAGGATCCCTTGAGCCCAAGAGTTTGAGGTTGCTGTAAGCTATGACACCAGGGTACTTCTACCAAGACTTTTTTTTTGAGACTCTGTTTCAAAAAAAAAGAAAAGAAAAGAAAAACTACCTGGGCCATAGTCCCAGCTACTTGGGAGGCTTAGGCAAGAGGATTACTCAAACCCAGAAGTTTGAAGTTGCTGTAAGCTACAAAGCCATGGCACTCTACTCAGGGTGACAGACTGAGACCCTATCTCCAAAAAAAAAAAAAAATGATGTAGACCTATTAGCACGGACATAAAAGATCTTTACAATACAGTAAATAGAGGAAACTGCAAAACAATATGATGTAATCCTATTATTATTATTTATTTTATTTGAGACATTCTCACTGTCACCCTTGGTAGAGCGCTGTGGTCTCACAGCTCATAGCAACCTCAAACTCTCGGGCTTAAGTGATTCTCCTGTCTCAGCCTCTCAAATAGCTGGGACTACAGGCACCCGCCACAACACCCAGCTATGTTTTGGTTATAATTTTTGTTGTTTGGCAGGCTGGGGCTGGGTTCAAACCTACCACCTCTGGTTTATGTGGCTGGCGCTCTGGCCACTGAGCTACAGGCACCTAGCCATATAATCCTATTATTATAAAATATACATTAATATAAAGACAGAAAAAATTCTGAAGGAGTACTTGCTTAGGCTGCACACAGAATAAACTTGGAATGATACAAAGAAGATTAGCAAAATTTAAAAAAAGAAAAAAAATTCTGAAGTAAAAATATGTATTAATGCCAACTCAGCACCTGCAGCTCAGAGGCTAGGGCACCAGCCACATAGATCAGAGCTGGTGGGTTTGAACCCAGCCTGGGCCTGCTAAACAACAATGGCAACTACAACAAAAAAATAGCTGGGCAGTGTGGTGGGAGCCTGTAGTCCCAGCTGCTTGGGAGGCTGAGGCAAGAGAATCGCTTAAGCCCAAGAGTTTGAGGTTGCCGTGATCTGTGATGCCACATCATTCTACAGAGGACTACATGGTGAGACTGTCTCAAAAAATAATAATAATAACTTAGGACAGAAATGAATTACAAACAACTAAATAGATAGTAATACATGAGTCTACATTGATAATAGGTAACTAAATGACCAGCCTAAGCAACATAGCAAGACCTTGTCTCTATAAAAGATAACAAAATACTAGTAAAGTGTAGTCATGCATGCCTATAGTCCCAGCTACTCAGAAGGCTGAGGCAGGAAGATTGACTGTGCCCAGGAGTTTGAGGTTGCAGTGAGCTATGATAATGCTATGGAACTCTAGCCCAGGTGACAGAATGAGGCTCTATCTCACCAAAAAAAGAAAAAAGAGAGAAATTATAAACCATTGAAAAAATAGGAATCCATGAATCTACACTAATAAATAGATAACATTAAATTAACAAATGAACAGAGGAAGAAGGATAAATGTGGAAGGGAGTAGGAAAAATCACAAGAAAGATTGGTTCAGATAAGATGGATCAATGGCTCTTAAATTTTGAGGGGACACTTTATTCATGAAGAACAAAGCATTTGCATGATCTTAAAGTATATTCCCATAGACTAGCTGCTTGTAAGTTACAAAGGGAAAAACATTAAGTACAAGCGGAGAAACTGAATACCAGTAATACCTTGATTAAGCAAAATTAACATCACCAGGCTCGGTACCTATGGCTCAAGCGGCTAGGGCGCCAGCCACATACACCAGAGCCAGCGGGTTTGAATCCAGCCCAGGTCTGCCAAACAACTACAACCAAAAAACAGCCGGGTGCCTATAGTCTCAGCTACTCGGAAGGCTGAGGCAAGAGAATCACTTAAGCCCAAGACTTTGAGGTTGCTGTGAGCTGTGACACCACGGTACTCTACCAAGGGCAACATAGTGAGACTCTGTTTCAAAATAAAAATAAATTAATTAAAAAAACAAATTAAGGGCAGCACCTGTGGCTCAAAGGAGTAGGGTGCCAGCCCCATATATGGGAGGTGGTGGGTTCAAACCTGGCCCCAGTCAAAAAAAAATTAACATGACCAATGAGAGGTGTCCTATCCTGAAAAGGACACGATATAATTTATGTTGTTTTCCAACCAATGATGCATAACCTGAATATAATGATGAGGAAACACACAACAAATCCAAAATTAGGCATATATTTTTTAAAAGGCGGGGGCCAGGCAAGCGGCTCACACCTGAAATTCCAGCACTCTGGGAGGCCAAGGCAGGTGAATTGCTTGGCTCAGGAGTTCTAGTCCAGTGTAAGCAAGATCAAGACCCCATCTCTAAAAATAGCCAGGCGTTGTGGCAGGTGACATCTAGTCCCAGCTATTTTGGAGGCTGAGGTTGCTATGAGCTATGAGGCCACAGCACCCTACTGAGGGCAAGAGTGAGACTTTGTCTAAAAAATAATTAACTAATTAATTAAAAATAAAAAGGTAGGCCAGGCAAGGTGGCTCATATCTGTAATCCTAGCACTCTAGGAGGCCAAGGTGGGTGGACTGCCTGAGCTCACAAGTTCAGGACCAACCTGAGCCAGAGCTAGACCTCATCTCTAAGAAAAAAAAAAAAAAAAAAAAATAGCTGGGCTTTGCACTGGGTGCCTATAGTCCCACCTACTTGGGAGGCTGAGGCAAGAGAACCACTTAAGCCTAAGAGTTTGAGGTTGCTGCTAGATGTCACACAAGAGCGCTCTACTGAGGGTGACAAAGTGGGACTCTGTCTCAAAAAAATAAAAATAAAATAAAAGCAGGTCTAGGACCTGCACTCTTAAAAAAATAGTAATGTTATACAAGACAAAGAAAGGCTAAGAAACGGTTTCAGATCAAAGGAAACTAAAGAGATACAGAAACTAAACACAGACCAGGGGGGTACCACCTGTGGCTCATTGGGTAGGGCGCCAGCCCCATATACTGAGGGTGGCAGGTTCAAACCCTGCCCTGGCCAAACTGCAACAAAGAAATAGCCAGGCATTATGGTGGGCACCTGTAGTCCCAGCAAGTCAGGAGGTTGAGGCAAGAGAATTGCCTAAATCCAAGAGTTGGAGGTTGCTGTGAGCTGTGTGATGCCACCACACTTTACTGAGGGTGATTAAAGTGAGACTCTGTCTCCACAAAAAAAAAAATATATATATATAGGCCAGGGTATAGTGGCTCATGCCTATAATCCCAGCACTCTGGGAGGCCAACACAGGAGGATTACCTGAGCCCAGGAGTTTGAGACCAGCCTGAGCAAAATAGCAAAACCTAAAATTTAAAAATTAGCCAGATGTGGTACTCTTAGCTACTTGGGAGGCTGAGGTGGGAAGACTGTTTGAGCCCAGGAGTTTGAGGCTATAGTGGGCTATCATCATGGCAACAGAACAAGAGCCTAATTATAAAAAAGAAAAAAGAATATTTGGTTAATTGATGGTATATTAAAAATATATATCAATGTTAAATTTCCTAAAGTTGTTAACTACACTGTGATTATGCAAGAAAGTGTCTTTTTTCTTAGGAAAAACACCTGAAGTCTTTAGAAATAAAGAAGATATAACTGTACATATGCTGGGAGGGAGAGGGTAGAAGAGAAAAGAGAAGAATGGAGAAAGAGAGAATATGGCAAAAAAAAAGCTCATGGGGCAAAATCTTAAATAAATCTAGATAATGGGTACCTGAGGTTCTTCTTTATTAAGAACATGGCATTCTTTGTTCTTGTAAGTTTATTCCTACAACTTTTGTGTGAGTTTGAAATTATTTCTAGATAAGAAATTGAAAAAGAGGCCAGGCGAGGTGGCTGAAGCCTGTAATCCTAGCACTCTGGGAGGCTGAGGCAGGTGGATTGCTTGAGCTCATGAATTCAAGACCAGCCTGAGCAAAAGCAAGATCTTGCCTCTACCAAAAATAGAAAAACTGAGGCAGGAGGATCACTTGAATCCAAAAGTTGGAGGTTGCTGTGAGCTATGATGCCATAGCACTCTATACAGCTGGAGACTCTGTCTCAAAAAAAAAAAAAAAGAAAGAAAAAGAAATTGAGAAACAGAAAAAAAGCAGACAGAGCCACTAATTCAGAAAACTGGTTAAGATAACATTGTAAACAAAAAGAAAAACAGGTTGCAGAAGAACATGAATACCATGATCTAATTTGCATTAAGCAAAAAAAAAGACATAGAAATAATTTTATAGACAGATATTTCTGAACAGCCACTAAGGAAATGAGGACCAGCAAATGCCACTGGCAAGTAGGCCTATGGCTTTCACTTTGTGCCCTTTAATGTGTTTAACCTCTTTCTGATAGCAGGAATAATTTTTAGTGGAAATTAAAAACATTTAAGAGTGATTTGCTATCAGTATTTGTAGGTAAAAGAGAGGGAGCAGAAGTATCTTGAAAACCAGGTTGAAAGGAATGCCCACCTACCTTAGGCAAGTCCAGGAAAAGGTGCTGGGAGGATTTCACCACTGGGCAAGATCGGCAGACTTTACACTGAGGCTTCTGTGAAATAAAATCCAGAGAAGGGGTGACTCAGAGTGGACTGATCAGGATCACACATGCAGGCCAAGAGGAGCTGTCCAGGCAGTGGCAAAGGCACAGAGGGATAAGCTCCTGCCTGCCATCTAGCTTAGCTTCATGCTCACACCCAGCCAACTCACCAATTCCTCTTGGCCTGTTCTGAACTTGGAAACAAGTCTGCACAGTATAGCATTTCTTTTTTAGGGTTTCATGTTTCTATCCTATCACCCCAGAGTAGAAAAAAGCATTCCCTGAGCACAGGCTGGGTATAGAGAACTGCACTGTCATTAGCTGTATGAGAGTAAGGATGAAAGCAAAGACATGCTCTTCTTCTTGAGCTTATAATCAAGTTAGGGAGAGATAGCTTACATAACAAGTACAGGCCAGGCATGGTGGCTCACACCTATAATCCTAGCACTCTGGGAGGGCAAAACAAATGGACAACCTGAGCTCAGAAGTTCAAGACCAGCCTGACCAAGAGCAAGACCCAGTCTCTACTAAAAATAGAAAAACTTGGCTCAGCGCCCATAGCTCAGTGGTTAGGATACCAGCCATGTACACTGGGGCTGGTGGGTTCAAACCTGGCCTAGGCCTGCTAACCAACAACGACAACTGCAACAAAAAAACAGCTGGGGCTTGGCACCCATAGTTCAGTGAGTGGGGCACTGGCCACATACACAGAGGCTGGCAGGTTTAAGCCCAGCCTGGGCTTGCTAAACAACAATGACAACTGCAACCAAAAAAATGGCCGGGTGTTATGGCAGGTGCCTGTAGTCCCAGCTACTCGGGAGGCTGAGGCAAGAGAATTGCTTGAGCCCAAGAGTTTGAGGTAGCTGTGAGATATAACACCATAGCACTCAATCCCAGGGCTAATTGAGTGAGATTCTATCTCAAATAAACAAATAAATGAATGAATAATAAGTACAGGGTATAGACCAGGCACAGTGGCTCATGCCTATAATCCTAGGACTCAGGAAAGCCAAGGCAGGAGGACTGCTTGAGCTCAGGAGTTCAAGACTAATCTGAGCAGGAACAAGAGCCCTTCTCTACCAAAAACACAGAAAAAATTAGCCAGGCTTAGTGGAGGCCACCTGTAGTCCCAGCTACTCAGTAAGCCAAAGCAAGAGGATCCCTGGAGTACGAGGCTACAATGAGCTATAATAATACCACTGCACTCTAAGCCAAGCAAAAAAAAACAAAAGAGAGAGAGAGAGAAAAGAAACAAGTATAGACCCTTATAGAGCAAGATGTCTAGAAGGATTTGTGTAGTACAAATTGATGACATGAACACCAAAGGGTGATAGCTAAAGAAGTAAATAGGTAGGCAGAATCAATGAAAGCTTCCAAGAAAGTATTAAACTGAGTTTCAGAAGGTCAGAAATTATACTTCTCTGAGGACCTCTCTCCTGAACTCCACATGCCTATATTCAACTGTCTACCTAATATCTCTACTTGGATATCTAATAGGCATCTCGATCTTAACAAACCCAAAGATGATCACTACATCCTATCTGAACACCTGTTCTCCTAACCTCCCCAAGTTCGTAGGTTTATAGATGGTGCTGCCATCTTACCCAAGCTGCTGAAGTCAAAAACTTACAAGTGTTTTTTTGTTTTGTTTTGTTTCTTTGAGACAGAGTCTCACTATATGCCCTGGGTAGAGAGCCGTAGCATCACCGATCACAGCAACCTCAAACTCCTTGGACTTAAGCAATTCTCTTCCCTCAGCCTCCTAAGTAGCTGGGACTACAGGCATCCACCAAGACACCCAGCTATTATTATTATTATTATTATTATTATTTTGGTTGGAGTTGTCATTGGTTTTTTTTTTTTTTGAGACAGAGTCTTAAGCTGTCGCCCTTGGTAGAGTGCTGTGGCATCACAGCTCATAGCAACCTCTACCTCCTGGGCTCAAACAATTCTCTTGCCTCAGCCTCCTGAATAGCTGGGACTACAGGTGCCTGCCACAATGCCTGGCTATTTTCTGGTTGCAGCCATCATTGTTGTTTGGCGGGCCTGGGCTGGATTCTAATCCGCCAGCTCAGGTGTACATGGCTGGTGCCTTAGCCACTTGAGCCACAGGCGCTGAGCCATGTCATTGTCATTGATGTTTGGGTTTCTTTCTTTTTTTTTTTTTTTTTTTGAGACAGAGCCTCAAGCTGTCCCCCTGGGTAGAGTGCCGTGGCATCACAGCTCACAGCAACCTCCAACTCCTGGGCTCAAGTGAGTCTCCTGCCTCAGCCTCCCAAGTAGCTGGGACCACAGGCACCTGCCACAATGCCCGGCTATTTTGTCATTGATGTTGGAAGGCCCAGGCTGAATTTGAACCCGCCAGCTCTGGTGTATGTGGCTGGCGCCCTAGCTGCTGAGCTACAGACGCAGAGCCCAAGTGTTCTTTTTCTTGACCACCCAAATTCTAGTCTATCTAGTTCTATGGAGTCCACCTCCAAAACATATCTTGAGTCCTTCTATTTTTTTAATCATCTCCAGCACTACTCACCTAGTTCAAACAAACATCATTCCACTTCTAGATTAGCCTCTCCAAATCAGTCTCCATACATTCTCTTTTACTTTCCTCCCATCCATTTTCTGCAGAGCAGCTTACCATTTAATTTTTTTTTTGAGACAGAGCCTCAAGCTGTCCCCCTGGGTAGAGTGCTATGACATCACAGCTCACAGCAACCTCAAACTCCTGGGCTCGAGTGAGTCTCTTGCCTCCGCCTCCCAAGTAGCTGGGACCACAGGTGCCCTCCACAACGCCTGGCTATTTTTTGGTTGCAGTTGGCATTGTTGTTTGGCAGCCCGGGCTGGATTCGAACCCACCACCTTAAGTGTATGTGGCTGGTGCCTTAACTGCTTGAGCTACAGGCACCGAGCCAGCTTGCCATTTAATAAGAATAAAATGCAAATTCCCGGTCAGGCATAGTGGCCCATGCCTGTAATCCTAGCACTCTGAGAGGCTGAGGCAAGTTGACTGCTTTAGTTCAGGAGTTTGAGACCAGCCTGAGCAAGAACAAGACCCCCAGCTCTAAAAATCAGTCCAGTATTTAGCCAGGCATTATGGCGGGCACCTGTAGTCCCAGCTACTTGGGAGGCTGAGGCAAGAGAATCACTTAAGCCCAAGAGTTTGAGGTTGCTGTGAGCTGTGATGCCATAGCACTCTGCCAAGGGTGACATAGTAAGACTCTGTCTCAAAAAAATAAAAACAAATAAAAACACCTCAGAGTCCAGTGCTAGCAGCAACCATAGCTCCATGGGTAGGGCACCAGCCACATACACTCACATACAGGCTCGCAGGTTTGAACCCAAGCTGGGACAGCTAAACAACAATGACAACGGCAACCAAAAAAAAAGAAAAATAGCCAAACATTGTGGCAGGCACCTGTAGTCCCAGCCACTTAGGAAGCTGAGGCAAGAGAATCACTTAAGCCCAAGAGTTTGAGGTTGCTGTGAGCTGTGACACCGCGGCACTCTACCAAGGGTGACATAGTGAGACCGTCTCAAAAAAAAATTAGTCCAGCGTTACAGTGGGTACCTGTAGTCCCAGCTACTTAAGAGGCTGAGGCAAGAGGATCACTTGAACTCAAGAGCCATGATGCCATGGCACTTTACCAAGGATGACAAAGTGAGACAGTCTCAAAAAAAAAAAAAAAAAAATCTAAATCCCCACAATGGGGTGGCACCTGTGGCTCAAAGGAGTAGGGTGCCGGCCCCATATACCAGAAACAGTGGGTTTAAACCCAGCCCCGGCCAAAAACTGCGAAACAAAGAATAAATAAATAAATCCTACAATGGCTTAATAGGCCCTGGTGACCTGGCACTGCCTAGCTCTCTGACTTTACTTCAGTGTACCCTCCTCCTCACTCACCAGCTATAGCTACATTAGCCTGTTCAGTTCTGCCTTTTCAACTCTTTTCTGCCTCAGGGCCTTTGCATCTCCTAGTCCTTCTGCTTATAACTTCTAAACCACTATCACCTGGCTTGCTGCTTCTCACTCTTCACTTCAGCTTTTAGTTCCAATGTTACCTACACTGAGAGGCCTTCCCTAACTACCTAACTTAAATTCAATCTCTATTACATGTTCCTAGCAGTTATTCTGTAATTATATTATTTCCTTGCTCAGTGTCAGTCTCCTTTCCACACTAGATAAGTCTGTCTTGTTCACTGTTACAGCACCTAGAACTGTAACTAGCCTAAGAGCTCAAGAAATGTCAAATGAACATATGAATAAGTTAATCAGTAGACTAGAAGATGAGAGGTACTTAGGGAAAGAAGGAACCATTCGGGGGCCTGAAGCAAGAGCAAAGGTCAAGAAGTATAAACTCAACTTGTCTGTTTCTTAGCACAGTGCTAAGTACATAGTAAATGCTCATAATTTTTTTTTCTTTTTTTTTTTTTTTTTTTTCAGTTTTTGGCCAGGGCTGGGGTTGAACCTGCCACCTCTGGCATATGGAGCCAGCGCCCTACTCCTCTGAGCTACAGGCGATGCCCAATTATTTTTTTTTTTTGAGGCAGAGTCTCAAGCTATCACCCTGGGTAGAGTGCCATAGCATCATAGCTCACAGCAACCTCCAACTCTTTGGCTCAAGAGATCCTCTTGCCTCAATTTTTCTTTTTTTTTTTGAGACAGAACCTCAAGCTATCGCCCTGAGTAGAGTGCCGTGGCATCACAGCTCACAGCAACCTCCAACTCCTGGGCTTAAGCTTTCTCTTGCCTCAGCCTCCCAAGTAGCTGGGACCACAGGCACCTGCCACAATGCCCGGTTATTTTTTGGTTGTAGTTGTCATTGTTTTTTGGCAGGCTCGGGCTGGACTCAAACCCACCAGCTCTAGTGTATTTGGCTGGTGCCTTAGCTGCTTGAGCTATAGGCACCAAGCCAGTTTTTCTATTTTTAGTAGAGATAGTGTCTTGCTTTTTGCTCAGGCTGGTCTTGAACTCGTGAGCTCAAGCAATCCACCCACCTCAGCCTCCAAGAGTACTAGGATTACAGGGGGGAGCCACTGCGCCCAGCCCTCATAATTATTTTTCAACCAAACTAAATTATGCACTGCTGTGATGGGATGGAAAAGGCCACTAGTAGAACGTCTTAGATGCTAAAATAAATATCCTGAATGAGAGAGATAAGACTGACTCCCATGAAACCCTCCTCTCACCTTGAGCTCAATAGCATTGATGAGCTTGCCACACTTGTCACACTGGTCGCCCCGGGCCTCCTCATAGCCACAGAAGGGACACACACCCTCTACGAAGCGGTCAGCCAGGAAGCGGGCACACTTCTCACAATGCAGTTGCTCCACAGTATCTTGCAGCACAAAACCTCGTGTCAGCAACCGCTGGAAAATGTCCTGGGTGATTCTGGTAAGGTGAGCAAGGGATAGTAGGGGAGAGACAGTCAGAGGAAGTGGTGCATCCCTCCCTCCTGCCACTCCAACCAGGGTCTCAAACTCATTCAGTCCCAGCACCAAGGAAATCAGGCAGATGGCTCCTCAAGCCAAGGTCACTGATTCATCTTGTGAGAGGTGCACTGGATGAGTCTGGGCTCCTCACACACACTCACCAAGTATCCACACAGCCTCTTCCCTCAGGACTTTAGCTGAATAAAAACTCGTCTTGTGTTCTTCATTAACAAAAATCTCAAAAAGGATAGGACTGTCTGTTCTTCAATATGTCCTAAAAATTAGATCAGTCCAAGTGCCAAACTACATAGCACCATCAGCTGGCAGCCTGTCTACTATGTGAAGTTTTTACAGGACTGCAATGAGGCAGAAGAAGAATAGGTATCTTTGTTATAAATGCACATCAGGGTCAGGCAGTGGCTCACACCTATAACCATAGCACTGTGGAGGCCAAGGCAGGAGGATCCCTTGAGCTCGAGAGTTCGAGACTAAAGTGAGCAAGAGCAAGACCCTGTCTCTACTAAAAACAGAAAAATTAGCTGAGCGTTGTGGCAGCTCTTGTAGTCCAGCTACTTAGGAGGCTAAGGCATGAGAGTCTTGCCTGAGCCCAGGAGTTTGAGCTCACAACCCAAGTTGCTGTGAGCTATGACACCACAGCACTCTATCCAGGCACCAGAGTAAGACTCTGTCTCAAAAGTAAATAAATAAGTAAATGCACATTGGAATGGGAGAAAATGTCTTAAGACTCTGGACAGACAGACAGGAAGGGAGGCACTACAGCAAATGTAGACTTCTCATGAACTAAATTCCTGTTTCTTCCATCCCTTAGCTGTCCCTGCAGCTCCTGGTCCTGCTTCTACACACAGATTCTCCTCAATGATGCCTGGATGACTACCAAGGCCCATATTCAGACCTTAAGCTTAGGAGGAGTGTCTAAGTACAGGCACCCTGGTTCCTTCTGTCTCCAGTGTTTCCTTACTGCCCCCAGTTCCAAACTTCAACCTCCATTTCTTCCCCACTAGAGGAAACTTACTTGGTCTGTTGTGGAGTGGTAGTACGACCGAAAGTATCAAAGGAGATGTTAAACCAGCGGTAGATGTCAGCATGGATGGCATGGTATTTGTCACAGATCTCCTGAGGCGTTAGACCCTCCTCCATAGCCTTGGTCTCTGTCGCTGTACCGTATTCATCTGTCCCACACAGATAGAGGGTATTCCACTGGCGGAGGCGAGAGTACCTACAACGGAATGTGGTTATCATGATGGGAATCATCTCAGCCACTCCTTGATCCCTTAAAGAGTCCCCCAAGATCCCTCCAGCCCCATCCTTGAGGCATCCCATTCCTTGGAAGCCTGCCCCTCCCTCATGAGGTCTCTCCCCCAGCAGCTGGGTCCACCTGGCAAAGACGTCAGCACTGAGCACACAACCAATGATGTTTCCAAGGTGGGGGACATTGTTGACATATGGGAGGGCACTGGTGATGAGCACATTCCTTTCCCCAGACACGGGCAACCTGGTAAGGAGAGAAAAAGAATACAACCCTTGGGGGAAACATCAGAGTCAAAAGAGAACAAAATGCACAGAACACCTAGACACAGATTTGTCCTACTGTCACAGCTTCAGGTACATCTTAAGTCTATCTTCACATAAACCCAGAGGACCATGAGATGCCCTGTAGTTGTGGATACAAGGCCCTGCTTGCCCAAAGGGAGCAAGTCTCACGCACTACTTAACTTTTTTATTTTTTTGAGACAATCTCACTTTGTCCCCTTGGGTAAACAGTCTCACCTTGTGGCCCTAGGTAAAGTGCTGTGGCATCATAGCTCACAGCAATCTGAAACTCTTGGGCTCAAGTGATCTTGCCTCAGTCTCCCAAGTAGCTGGGACTACAGGCCTGTCACAATGCCCAGGCAGTTTTTTAGTAGAGATGGAGTCTTGCTCTTGCTCATACTGGTCTTGAACTCAAGTGAGCTCAAGGAATCCACCTTGTTTCAGCTTCCCAGACTACTTAACTATTTGGGGGGTAGGGGAGGGACAGTCTCAGTATGTAGCACTCAGTAGAGTGCCATGGCGTCACAGCTCACACCAACCTCAAACTCTTGGGCTTAAGTGATTCTCTTGCCTTGGCCTCCCAAACAGCGGGAACTACAGGCACCCACCACAACACCCACTTTTTTTTTGTTGCAATTGTCATAGTTTAGCTGGCCTGGGCCGGTTTCAAACCCACCAGCCTTGGTGCATGTGGACAGAGCCGTAACCACTGGTGCCCAGACTACTTAACTATTAAGGGACCTCATTCCCACACTAATTTTTTTTTTTTTTTTTAATTTAGACAGAGTCTCACTACGTCACCCTTGGTAGAGTGCCATGACATCATAGCTCACAGCAACCTCCAACTCTTGGGCTTAAGTGATTCTCTTGCCTCAGCCTCCCGAGTAGCTGGTACTACAGGTGCTCACCACAATGCCCAGTTGTTTTTTGGTTGCAGTTGTCATTGTTGTTTAGCAGGCCCGGGCCAGGCTCAAACCCGCCACCTTTAGTGTATGTGGCCAGTGCCCTACTCACTGAGCCCCAACACTGATTTCTTTCCTTTTTACTATCATGGCTATTGCTTTTCTATTAGCTCATTCTCAGGCTCAGACTTTCCAGGTATTGACAAAACACTGCCTGGGCTCTGTCCAATCATCATCATTCTGACTACTCTGAACACTTTCCTGGCACTGACCTCGCCCTCCTTCCCAAGTACTATGTCACTATTACCCCAGCCACTATCTGAAATCCACACAGCTTGTTATCCCATATATAAGTCTTACCAAGTCCTTTTACACCCCATGATTCTTTTCTCCCTAACCCACATCCATCCTTTCCTCGTGGCCTGACATAAACCAGCAGGCCTCGGCTCTGCCTTCACAGCCACCCGTGCTTCCCACTTTCCCAGGACTGTTCCTTATGTCACTCAATCTGTCATCTGAAGTCATTCCATTCAGCATTCCTCTTGTAGGCATCACCCTACAGCATACAGCCTGTATCAAGCCCCCTCTCTCAGCACTGACACCTCACTAAGGCTCCTGTCATCTTTCCAACCAACTCCCCTCCATCCCAGCTACACCAGTGAAATGGCCTATCTACTTCCTAGATCATTTACAACAGAAGTCCTATCCCTTGTCTACCCAGTTCCTGACACACAGAGCCTGGCAAGGAATAAACACTCAAAATCTTTCTTCAACATTTCAAAACTATTAAGAAATGAGTATAATTGTGATGGGCGTGTTACTTGGTTCAATGTAAACATTTCACACTGTATATCGAAGCAGTACCCTGAACCCCATAAATGCATCAATGTACAAAGTTATGATTTTATAAAAAAATAATTATAAAAAAAATGGTATTGGTCATTAAGTCTAAAAAAGACAAAATCTTTCTTTAATGACATGTCCAGAACTATAAATACTTTTATTTTGACAGAAAAATCCATGTATGTGTAGATATTAGCTTAGTATAGCAGTAGTGTCAAAGTATGATGCTGGACATACATAGGAGCCAGATTGTGAAAGGCCTTGTGAACCACACAAAGGAATCTTTGTAGAATTTTAAAAACGAGGGTGAGATAATAATGTGTGCAGTTTTAAGCAGTCATTCTTATGGCAGTGGGGAGGTGGGGCTGACAGTGAGAAAGAACATAAGAGGTGGCAAGGCCTGATCTAAGGTATTAGCAAAAAAGTTAGAGGAGGGATAAATTTGAGGATTCTTTAGGAGTTAGACTTAATGACTTGGTAATGGAATAAATAATACAGCAGAGTAAAAGGATTAAGTCTAGATAACACCAACATTTCTGGCTTAGATTTTTAGTGGAAGGTGGGGGTTGGGTTATTCAACTTAGGCAGGTGAATAAAAAAAGAAAAACAACAGCTGGCAGGGAAGATAACAGGTTTAGTCTTGGATGTGTTAGTGTGAGATACCTGAGGAGGTGAAGGAACATAGGAGATAATGTGGCAAATATGTCCAGAGCTCAGAACAGAGATCTGGACTGGAAAAACAGAAGTATCTACTATTAGTGGGTAAAAAGTAGCTGAAAACATGGGTGAAGATGGCACAACTGGAACGTCCAAAATGATAAGAGGAAAGAAAGAAAGGAAGAAAAGAAAGCAAAGAAAGGAAAGAAAGGAAAGAAAGAAAGAAAGACGGCAGGGTGGGAGGCCAGGGAAGAGGGGCGAGGACCCAGGAGCGCGCAGAGGATCGGGGCGAAGCAGTCCCACACTGGTACTGGAAAGAATGAAGTTCTTTGTCTCTAAGTGATCCAGACCAGAAACGGAGGGACCTCAGGCTCCCAAAGGGAGGAGAATCCATGATGTCTGCTGCCCGGGGAGTTGTTGCCACAGTCTCCTTGGGATGAAGTATAGCCAACCACCAACAGTTCGTTCCCAACGGCCGTCTCCCCAGCCTTCTTACCACTCCTACTATCATTTGGAGGCTCTTGAAGCATCCAAGCAAAGGATATCCCTGAAGGGATTGATTCCTTGACCGGGAATAATTTAGGCTACTCTACGTTGAATTCTCTTTCCTACCTCTCCAAGTTCATTTTGTATGTGTGTCTTAATTTCCAAGCGACTGTAGCCAACACATCCGCACAGAATTTCTCATGGAAAAACTTTTAAATAGTCTTAATTTTCTTGTCTGAGATGTGCCTTTTAAAATCCTCATGGAGATGAAAAAGTCTAACATTCTCTGGCCTAATGTGAATACCTCTAATTAAAACTATGACTCTGTTTTGGGGGGGGGGGGGGAAGAAAGAAGAACGAAAAGAGGTGTGAAAATACAAAGGAAAGGATGAAAAATTAAAGAGATGTCAGCAAAGGGGACCTGGCAGACAGGCTTGGCTCTATCAACTATTTCTACTTACAAAACCATGCCCCGCTCATCTGTCCCTACTCACACTGGATTCTGCGGGGGCCGAAGAGGGGGCAAGCCTCCCAGGCCCTTCTCCCAAGCAGTCACAGCCATGGTGATCTCCTCCTCAGATAGGGTAGCCAGCTCCTCCTGTAAAGATTGGACAGATTCCCTCAACCAGGAGAAGAGGGCCCACAGGGTAAAGAAATTCTCCCTGATTCCCTCAACCAGGAGAAGAGGGCCCACAGGGTAAAGAAATTCTCCCTGTTTTCCAACAACTGAACAAAATTAGTGGCCTGGCTCAAAGTTTGTCTCCTAGTCACCTCCCACTTGAGGCCCTCAGGCTCTGTCCCATTCCAAACCTCAGGCTCATTGGTGACAGCCCTCCCATTAGTGGGGCTGGGCTGGGGCTGCTTTTGGAGGTAGGGCCGGAGAGCCAGGACACCCTGCTGTTTCAACACAGTCTCTGCAGCTCGCTGACATGGCTCCTGGGTACTCAATGTCTGGAACCAGCTGCACAGAGAACCCAGCTCCTCTGTGGGCATGGAAGAAAAGAAAGAATCAGCAAGCCTAAGGACCTGGATCCAGCAGACAGGAGAGGATCTTCTCCCTTGCCTTGTGAGGTTTCTCCAGTTGCTTTCCCAGTTCCCTCAACCTTTTTCTGCTATGGCTGCCCTGTCAAGCGTACCTTGAAATGGATCCTCAATATTCTACTGCCCATTGTATAACCCCTACACCAAGCTCCTGGGGCTGGAGTGATATGCACAATTCTCACCAGGGAGGTAGGCTGGATCTTGGAGTAATGGGTATAGTGCTCCCCACAAAACAATGTCAGCTAGAGATTCAGTCTCCTTTGTTGAGAAAAGGGGGAAAAAACACAGATGAGACACTCAGTTTCTTCCCAATCACCATAATAACTCACATTTACTGAGCACTTACTAAGTAATAGCACTGCATTAAGCATTTTACATTACTCCACTTAATCCTCACGATAAAAAAAATGCAGAGTTTAAGTTATTTACCAAGATTACACTGTTATTAAGTAGCAATGCTGGGGTCTGAACACTCTATAAATAGTCTTCCCTCTTAATCCCTATGTCATAAGCCTTCTCCGGTCCTCATCTGAAGGCCCAACTCACCCCAGCCAGAAAAGGACAGTTCTGACGACTCAAGCTGTGGTCAATGTGTTTCAGAGCTCTCCGGACTGGGCCAAGAACATCTTCCCCCTTCTTCCCTTGGACCACTAAATAGTATAGGGCAGCAGATAAAGCTGGCTAAAATGTAGGGGATACTGGTCAGGATGGCCATGCACATCAAGGGCCTCCCTGCCATCCCCCATGCCTTAGTCCCACCTGTAGCTCAGTGGCTTCCCATTCCAGCCACTGGTTGGTGAGGTCATCTTGCTCCCAGCCCGATAACAGAAAGAAGTATCTGTCCAGAGCGACACCAACAGATGGAATTAGAGGGGCCTATTTATTTATTTTTTTCAAGACAGAGTCTCACACTGTCACCCTCTGCAGAGTGCCGCACTGTCATAGGTCACAGCAACCTCAAATTCTTAGGCTCAAGTGGTTCTCTTGCCTCAGCCTCCCAAGTAATTGGGACTATAGGTGCCCACCATGACGCCTGGCTATTTTTAGGGATGAGGTCTCGCTCTGGCTCAGGTTGGTCTTGAAATTACTTGTGAGCTCAGGCAATCCACCTGCCTTGGCCTCCTAGAGTGCTAGGATTACAGGTGTGAGCCACCACACCTGGCCTTAGGGGCCATTTATCTATCCCATTTCTCACCCCACAGTGAAAGAGTGGTGGTAAATAAAGCCAAAGGACAATGAGGCTTGATTTGATTCAACATCCCTGCACTACAAACGATACTAACCGGCAGATTGAACTAGTAGAGAAGAGGTAGTTGCCACTATCCAATTGCAAGACAGGAACCTTGGGCTGGGTCAGGAATGGGACCACACACTCTGATGCAAGAAAGGAAAATAGGTGAAAATTTTTAAAAAGTAAAGAAATGCTTTGTCAATTCTGGACAACCTCCCTTGGTTCTGGTAAAAGGGGAGAATTTCCAGGATAGGACCATTTAAATAAAGGGGGTGTGTCCAACCAAAATGAACTGAAGAGCCCAGCAGGTGTTGAACTGAGACTGCCAGCTGGAAACAATAGATGGGGGCTGCAGGGAGGAGACGGTAGTACTGGGATAGTGCTGCAGCCAAGAACTGGAACAACTGAAAAACTAGCGTATCTTGAGAATTATCTGAGGTTTCAATGGGAGAACGAGATTACGAGATCTGGGAGGACTTACAAGAGAACCACCTAAATGTCACCCAAGCTACTGGCTGGGAATGAGAACAGGTAAACCAAAAAATAGGTGTGTGCGTGGAGGATGTCTGCTGTCTGTCTTATTAAGGGAGAGAAGTATTTCCTAAGAACGACCAGAGGGTGCCTAGGGGTTGTCATGCGAGTGACCAGAGAGCAGAAGGGGTTGCCTAAAAGGTCTAGGCAAGGCTGAGAAGAGAGCGGCTTACTGAGAAGCAAGGTCCTGGACGACGAAAGAGGGGAGGCTAGAAATGAGGGAAACACATCCTATCGAGGGTAATTAAGGGAAGTGAACGATGTGACCGGAGGGCAGAGGGGCTGGGGTGACCAAAGATAAAGGAGGAAGAAGTCGGTGGGAGTGTATGGAGAAGGCCGGCTGTTTAGCAAAGACAACCGCAGAGAGCACCGGCGTGTTTCGGTCCCGCCCCCGTCACCCACCGCCAACTAGCACCACCCCGATTACCTTCGGGGCCTACGGTGCTGATGAGCAGCTCTGCTCTGCCCCGGGCCCTCCCGGCCGCGGCCAACACGGGCAGGCTTCCCGGGGCGCCCTCGCTCACGAACAGCCTCATTTCGCTGTGGATTCCACGCTGATGCAACCGGAACCGGCCTCCCGCCTCACGGTAGAGCAGCCGCCGCGAAGCACGCCGGGAAATGGAGTTCCGTGTTAGGCGGTGGCCCTCGCGCCGCTCCCAGGAAGTAGACTATTTTTCCCATCATGCAACACCAGGAAGCCGGAAGACTGTACCATCGAGACAGAGAGGCCGCGGGTCCGGCGCTGGGGTTGCCGGGTCTGTGGGTGTGTGGGCCCGAAGAGCTCTTCGGGTTTAGGGTTCTGTGCCTTTTTACCCTCTACGCGGCTGGAGGGCTTGCCTGTAGTCGCGGCCTTGTCCAGTCTTTGTTGAGGAGGAAGTGGTGATGTGGCGGTATGATGACAGAGGCTACTTTTCATAGCCAACTACCGATTCAAGTTCTTTTTTTCTTTTTTGAGACGGAGCCTCAAGCTATCCCCCTGGGTAGAGTGCCATGGCATCACAGCTCATAGCAACCTCCAACTCCTGGGCTCAAGCGAGTCTCCTGCCTCCGCCTCCCAAGTAGCTGGGACCACAGGCGC
>CAUYQV010016298.1:0-16287 GCA_963574575.1 Galagoides demidoff | reverse complement strand
GCAACCAAAAAATGGCTGGGCGTTGTGGCGGGCGCCTGTGGTCCCAGCTACTTGGGAGGCTGAGGCAGGAGACTCGCTTGAGCCCAGGAGTTGGAGGTTGCTATGAGCTGTGATGCCATGGCACTCTGCCCAGGGGGATAGCTTGAGACTCCGTCTCAAAAAAAAAAAAAGAAACGATTTCCTTGTTTCCTCTTAGTAATTTCAAAAGAGGGTCACCTTGTTTCAGTATCTTATCTGGAAAGGGTATGTTAATGGAAAGAGACCTCCTCTTCTTCAGCAGTTGAGGGTCAGAGAATCACACCAAATGTGTCTTCTCTGTTCTGATTAGGTCAGGGTTCACTTTTACTCTGAACGCAATCTACTTTAAACTGATGTTCAAAAGCCCCTTCTCTCTGAGATGCCTGCCCTTTTCCCCTTTACCCATCTATCTGTCCTTCCTCCAATGTATTGCTGATGCTCCTTGTGATTGAGACCTATTCTTGGCTCCATCAGCAGATTATTACAGCCTTTGTTATTTATTTATTTTGAGACAGAGTTTCATTTTGTCACCCTCGGTAGAGTGCTGTGGCATCACAGCTCATAGCAACCTCTAGCCCTTAGACTTAGGCGATTCTCTTGTCTCAGCCTCCAGAGTAGCTGGGACTACAGGTGCCCACCACAACACCTGGCTATTTTTCTTTTATTTTTGTTGTAGTTTGGCTGGGCCTGAGTTCTAATTGCCACCCTTGGTATATGAGACCAGCGCCCTACTCATTGAGCCACAGGCGCTGCTCAGATTATTACAGTCTTTAAATTGGAGCTAAAAAAAAAAGCCTGAAAACTTTTTTTGTTGCTATGGTAATCTGCAACCAATAGCTTTCATTCAATATTATGCTAAAGGACTATCTCTATTGGGAAGAAGATGGGAGGAATTCACAAATAATGAATTTGTGAATATTCACAGTAAATGTAATAAGAAACTTATGTAGGATGTTAAAAGACAATGAATGCTACAAAAATATAGAAAAAGGGAAAAGAAAGAGAAAAGAAAAAAAAAGCATGAGGAAGTATAAGAGGGTGAGGAATTTGCAAGTTTAAATGGTGTGATGAGAACTTGCTCTTGACAATGTCAGACTTGAACAAAGTCTTAAAAGGAGAGAGAGACTCAGCCAGCCATGGGGTCTTTGAGGGTAGAACATTCAGAGGGAAGGATGGAGCCTGAAGGGTGTGTTCAGGGAGCAGGAGGCAGTCACTGTGGCTAGAGCTGAGGCCACAGTGGTCACAGGAGCCCAGATCATATGGGACAGAGGACAAGTGGCAATGTGCCAGCAGAAAGGTCTTTTAGAAGACGAGAGCAGTCATCCAGTTAGTAGACCATGGTCTTTGGATCAGAATGACAGCAGTAAAAGGAGAGAGAAGTTGTCCAAATCAAGGTGTGCTTTGAAGAAAGAGACAAGGGAAATTCCTGATGAATTGGATGTAGGATGTATGGGAAAGAGAGGAGTGTGGAATGAGTCCAACAAGACCTAAGGCTTCCTTAGGACAGGGTAATGGGAAGGATGGAATTGCCATCAGCTGACATGGGACAGGTTGTGGGTGCAGCTTGGTCCATGGAGAAAATCAGTTCAGTCATGGACCTATGACTTTGAGATTATTCAAGTGAAAATGAAGAGCAAGCTATGGGATATGCAGGTCTGGAGTTCAAGACAGAAGATAGGACTGGAGATAGTCATTTGGGAGCCATTGGCAAGGGGGTGGTGTTTAAAGTCATAAACTTGGATGAGATCTCCAATAAACTATGAAGAGGCAGAGATGAAAGGAGACCAATAGTGAGCCCTGGAGAGCTCTGAGGCTTAGAAGCTAGAAGGGACAGGGGACTGCAAGTCCCAGGTGTGGCCACAGGAGTGAGTGGCTGTTTCTATGAGGGTGGAGCTAAAGATGGTTGGAGAAAGAGAGAAGGCCAATGACATGGGATGGTGGGGCATTGGCAGGATTATCACCTGTGCATTGAAAATGCTCAGAAAAGAGAGGAGAAGTGTTGGAGAGGGTGCCAAAGGGGCAGGAGCTGATATTGTTGAGAACGGTGGAGAACAATGGGGGCAGGGTGAGGGAAAATGATGTGAGATTTACTGTAGAAGGGAGGGAGAAGACTCTGGAAGTGGTGAAGAGGATCCAGTAGGTACCCACTTACCTCTAGGTCTCATTGTAATGAGGGCGTGGAATGGAAGACAACTAGGCAAGGAGGGGAGGGGGAAGTAGTGCCATCAGGAAGAGCCAGTTTTTGTCAGAACAAGGAGAAGGGACCATTTGGACATTTGGGATATAAGGTATTTTGCTGTTGATGGACTAGGTTGATGGCACAGCGGAAGGGTTTCAGGCATCAGGAATTGGTGGAACAAAGTTTCAAAACATGAGTTGTGCAGAGCTGTCTTGGGATGGATTGTAGGTTCAGGGAGTGACTTGGAGACAGGGATGCAGAGCAGGAACACAAACACGTGGCAGCTGGCATGCACCTATCATGTCGTAAGCTTCCAGAAGATTTCAGCTCTTATTCATTTTGTCACAAATCCACTAATTATTGAGTTAAAGGTTCTATTAGAAAAGGATCAATAACAGCACTTCTAACTTCCAATCTGATCTTTAGCTTTGCATTCAATCAATGTTAGCAAAACCTGTGCTAGCTCCAAGGATGAGATAAAACTATTTTATGATGCAGGTGGATTCCAAAAAAGAGTTGAGAGCTATGAAACTCAGACAAGACTGGACTTTTCAATAATGCTTCTATATTTACTTGGAAAAATTATCCCCCTAGGATAAGCAAAAAGGTTTTTTGTTTTTTTGTTTTTGCATTTCCCCTTTGAGTGGATTTTTAAAAAACTTAACAAGTTTATAAGGTATTTGGAAGAACGGAAAGGTAAGAAACACATAGTCTTGTCCCCAGACTTTTACAAAGACATCCTCTTGTATAGCAAACAATATCTTACTCTAGTTAGTGTTACAAAAAATAGAACACATCTCCAGAAATCTTTTCATATCCTAGATTCAGAGTTCTTGGGCTCAGAATATCTTTCCTTCCTTCTGGCATATCTTTCCCTTCCTTCCTTCCTTCCTTTCTTCATTCCTTCCTTCCTTCCTCTCTTTCTTTCTCTCTCTCTTTCTCCTCATTTTGTCACCCTCTGAATAGTCTGTGGCATCACAGCTCACTTTAGAGAGGGGATCTCCCTCTTGCTCAGCCACCCATCTCAGCCTCTCGGAGTGCTAAGCCTCCCAGAGTGCTAGGATTATAGGCATGAGCCACAGAGCCCAGCCTAATGATCTGGAATAATACACTACTTAAGCTCTTAACCTTAAAAAGGTGAGAAGGAAGTCATTTACATTAAAAAAATGAATTAAAAGGTATTCTGGAGATGGTTAAATCTATCCTTATTCAATATTTTCAAAGGTCCATGAAAACTGAGATATTCTCTTTCCCAATTATGATTTTGGTTTGCATATAGGTATTCATCTAGTGCTTTGCAGAAAAAGGTGTCTCTCAATTACACAGCCCACTCAAAGAAGGACATCTCAACAATTACACAGTGATGGCAAAGGGTCATATCCTAGTTATAGGAGCAGCACCTTCTTTTAGAAGGACACCTCACATGAAGAAAGTCATTGATTGGGTTTCATTGAAAATGTAAATTTTGGGGGTAATATTGTCATTTCAGCAATATCAATTCTTCCAATTAATGAGCATGGAATGTCTTTCCATTTTTTGGTGTCCTCTTCATTTTTTTTCATCAGTGTTCTATAGTTTTCTTTGTATAGACCTTTCATTTCTTTGCTTAAATTGATTCCTAGGTATTTTGTATTCTTTGGAACTCTTATAAATGGGATTTATCTCTTGATTTCTTTTTTAGACTGTTTGCTGTTAGTGTTTACAAATGCTACTGATTTTTGTATATTTATTTGATATCCTGCAACTTTACTGAATGTGATCATTAGTTCTGATAGGGTTTTTTTTGGGGTGGAATTTTTAGGTTTCTCTAAGTATAAGATCATGTTGTCTGCATACAAGGTTAATTTGACTTCTTCCTTTCCATTTTGGATGCCTTTTATTTCTTTTTCTTACCTAATTGCTCTGGCTATGACTTTCCAGTATTACGTTGAATAAAAGGGGTGAAAGTGGGCACCCTTGTCTCCTTCCAGAGGAGGAAAGGACTTCAGTGTTTTCTCTCTTTTCCTTTGAAGTCTTTGCTCAATGCTGCCTCTGCCTTCTCATCAAGGTATATTCTGACCACCCAAATTTATTTAACAAGCCAACCCCTCAACACAGTCCCACTCTTCTTCATGCTCCTTATTCTTCCATAATTGGCTTTCTTTCTCCCAGAGCACTTAAGATCTCCTAACATGCTTTGTATTGGGATGCTTGTCTGTCTGCTCACTGAGGCATCACTGGCACCCAGAACAAGGTCTGGATACATATCTGTGAATTCTATGAGTAGAAGAAGCGACTCCCACCTGTTGAGGGGCAGGAAAGGGGGCTGGGCTAGGCAACCTGCAGAAGGGGCAGCTATGGGAAGTTGATCAGATCCTGGGAGGGGGCAGAACATGGAGAGAAGCCAAGTGAGGCTGGGGGGTACCCAGGGATAAGTTGGTTCCAGGAAGGAGCTTAGTGTAGACTAAAGATTTGGATTTCATCTTGAAGGCCCAGAGTCTTAGAGATTGCCACAATTTGATCACCTCTTCAGGCTCTACTTCTAATCCTAGTTCTCTTACTGTTTCCACCAGATCTGCAATGTCTTCCTCCACTGAAGTCTTGAACCCCTCATAGTCTTCCATGAGGGTTACAATCAACTTCTTCCAAACTCTTATGAATGTTATTGGTATTTGGACCTCTTCCCATGAATCAAAAGTGTTCTAAATGGCAACCAGAATGGTAAATTCTTTCTAGAAGATTTTCAACTTACTTTGCCCAGATCCATCAGAGGAAATCGTTCTCTAAGGCAACCATAACCTTACAAAATATCTTTCTTCAATAAAAGACTTGAAAGAATGAGAGAAATTTAAAACATATAATGAAGGGGAGAGAAGAAGTGTACCAGGGGACAGACCTGAGACCAACTGCAACGATGATAGGGGGTGTAGGTTGTCTCACTAACATCCTTTTGTAAATGTCTCCCAGGAAGTGAGCCTCACCAGATTTCTCTGCTCCAAAAGCAAAGCTGCTTCAAAAACGTGCATGGACCAGGAAATCCATGCAGCATGCAAGGACAGACTGAGGCAGGCATTAAAGTGCATGGCTCAGGTCTTCATTTGAGAAAGATTTTTTTTTTCTCCTCCTGGTGGCTGTGAGGAGTGTGAGCAGTGGGCAGCCTCCACAGTACTGTCTAGAGAATCTTTTTTTCTTTTAAGTGAACACCACACTTTCCCTGGACAGTTCTCAATAATGACTGAACACAGGGATGTTATCAAGGCCATGCCCGTCCAGCATGGGGCTACTCCAATAGGCAATCTTTCTTCCAGAGCTTTCCACCAGGTTGGCCTAATCTTTGTCAGGCCCACCAAAACCTGAAGCTTTCTCTTTTCTATCTGTTTTCCTACCAGTTTTACTTTTATAAGCAGCAGATCTGCGCTGAGATCTGAGGGCTTTCCTTACCTGAGCAATCTTCATCCCCCGCCCCCCTTCTGTGTCTTTTTACAAATGTTACTGCCTTCTCCTCTTCAAAATCTCTCACACTTTAAGTCAAACTCATGCCTCCTTTCCTTAAGACCCAACTGACATGATGCTCTAGCAAGCTGGTCGTAGACTCCGTAGCCGCAGATAAGGCAGTGGGATGCAGTAAATGGCTAGCAGAGGCACACTAACACATGGAAATATTTATGTCCATTAAAAAAGTTGATTTACAAAGTAGTACCAGATTTTCTCATTACTGTTTTTCTTTCTCTCTCTCTCTCTTTTTTTTTTAAAGTCAGGGGCTTTTACAGTTAAAATATTCTGGAAGTTGAACAGGAAAACTAAATTGAAGATAAACCTAAGTTAATTACAGATGCAAAATTTCTGTTTTAAATGTAAGCATCTACCCTGCTTCCTTTACCCAAGAGTTAGGTTGGTGTTGTGTGAATGGCACACAGACTTTTCTTGTTTATTATGGAGTTTGCTTTTTATACTCTGGAACCAGCTAAATTCAGGGGCAGCTAAACCAAACCGGTCTCATGTTTAGATAAAGCACCTTCTATGGCTGAGCCACTTCCTCTTGGATGCTTGATAGTCACCCCAAATCAGAGACAGTTGTGGGTATGCTCCTTGCTCCCCACTATAAAGTTCTCTTGCCTTTCTGACTACCCAGCACTATTTGTGGCCCTATGATTCTTATATATTGATGACATCATCTTGGCTGTCACTCTTTTTGATATTTGAGATCCTTAGCAACAGCCTCCTCATTCTTTGGACTTTCAGAAGATGTCACATGGCTGCTTGCAAAGTCTGAGACAGGTGCAAGTGTCACCTCTTCTTTCTGTGTCTTCATCCAGGCACTTAGTGAGTGAGTTCTGTTCTCCAAGATAACTCTTATCCAAAGAACATAGTTTTTTTTTTTTTAACCTAAATTCCTTAGTTGTTTTTCTATCACCCAATCTTTTTTTTCCTGCTATAGTTCTAAGTGATGGATTTTGAGATCTGCTGCATCTTTATCCACCCTTCCCTCACCTTTTTATTGATAGAGTCTCACTCTGTTGCCGCAGGTTAAAGTGCCATGGTGTCGTAGCTCACAGCAGCCTAAACTCCTGGGCTCAAGTGATCCTCTCGCTTCAGCCCCCCACGTAGCTGGCACTAGAGGTGCCTGCCACAATACCCTGATAGTTTTTCTATTTTTAGTAGAGACGGCATCTCATTTCTGCTTAGGCTGGTCTTGAACTCATAAGCTCAAAAAATCCACCCACCTTGGCCTCCCAGAGTGGTAGGATTATAGGCATGAGCCACTCTGCCTGGCCTCTCAAGAGATCCTCTTACCTCAGCCTCAAGTAGTTGGGACTTACCAAGTAAGTTACTTACCTCAAGTAGCTGGGACTACTGGTACCAGCCAAACACCCACCTAGTTTTTTCTGTATTTAGCAGAGATAGGTCTTGCTCCTGCTCAGGCTGGTCTTGAACTCCTGAGCTCTAGTAATCCTCCCACTACCTAGATCTCCCTTTTTTTTAAAAAAATAAATGGTGTTCTGAGTTTTATGTTGCAGCCAAGTCAGTATCTAAAACTCACCCTGCCTCCTTTCTCTTCTCCAGTTGTTGAATGCTACTAGCCTGTTTTCCAGCCATTTTTTTGTTTTATCCATACATCCTTCAGTCTTCAGATTCCTTCCTAAGAACCATTTCCTCCTAAAGTTCTATTCTAACTGCCTCCAAATGATTTTCTTCTTCAGTCATTATCCTAATGATTCCTTAGTCATGAGCTTGTTTGGGCAAGTGGAATGACACGTGTTGGCTGGCCTGATGCCTGCTCTTGAAAGAAGCAACTGGCATGTTGGCCAATTTCTTCTGTATTATACAACTGTGGTCAAATCACCTGACGCTCATTACAATTACAAGTGTTTGTGTGTGTGTGTGTGTGTGTGAATAAAGGAAAATATTGACAATCATCACTTTAAATTTAAGAACCGAAGGAATTATCTGGCCTCTTTGTGATTTTTAGAATGTTGTTTGCTGTCATCAGACCTAAAGGCTTCATTTGACTTAGCAAATAACTATGCTATAAGGAACAAGAGAGCTGAGCCAAAGACGTGCTCAAAATTTTTTTCTTTTTTTGTTTTTCGATATTTTTCTTTCAACTTTGAGACCAAAGCTACAGAAACAACAGGAAGTTATTATTTCTTTCAATTTATTTTAAAAATTAATTTAATTTAATTTATTTTAAATTAATAAGAGGGTACAAATTTTTAGGTTACCTTGTTCTCACTTCCAAGGTAAAGTTCAAGATATAGTCAAGCCCTTCACTCAGGGGGCGTGCTGAACACTCTCACATGGTGAGCACTTAATCATCAGAGAAATGCGAATCCAAACCACGCTAAGATGCCACGGGCTAATACTTTTCCTGTGCTGAAGCATTAGCTGTTGTTTCCCCTGCAGTTAGAACATAGACAAGGAGACCACTCAAGCCATAATTTGTGTATTTCTACCCTACCCAGCTGTGTCAGGATACCCATTCACGTACCTTCCACTGAGCCAGACATCCAGCATTTTCTGTGTTGCCTTTTTGCTCCCAGGTTCTGGTCCTGTTGAATTCGAGAAATGTTTATTTCTGGATTTTAATTTCTGGCTTTTGTTTTGTGCAACACTCCCTGGTTTTTCACACCAGAACTGTCTGGAAGGCAACCGGTAGTTTAACAGCGATGAAAGAAACTAGATCACAGTATATTACTCACAGCTATAACATCTGCATTTTGGGAACAGAAGGCGAAAGTTTTAAATGTTTCTGTCAACTGCAATTAGAGGCAATGATTGGTTATTTGTTGTATGACTGCAATTCACGTGTTTCCTTGCCTAGCGTGTGTTCTTCTTTCAATAAAGAGGCCACGATCAGCATGCTTTTTAGCATAAGTGCTAAACTGTTATCTTTGCCATTTTTTTCTCTTATGAGAACTGTTGCATTGGGCAAGGATTAAACTGGATTTCTATGTCGTGATCTGTTTCCGAGCAGGAGAGGAAATGTTTTGTTTTTTCCCAGAGTCATTCTACTCTGAGAACCAGTTAAAACCCTCCAAGGACATTAACAGAGAACTGGTTTTTTTGTTTCTTTGTTTTTTCTGAGACAGAGTCTCACTCTGTCATCTTGGGTAGAGTGCTGTGGTGTCATCATAGTTCACAGCAACCTCAAACTCTTGGGCGTAAGAGATCCTTTGCCTCAGAATCCTGAGTAGCTGGGACTATAGGCACCTGCCATGATAACCAGTTAGTTTTTTTTTTTTTCTATTTTTAGGAGAGATGAGGGGATCTTGATCTTGCTCAGGCTTGTCTGAATTCCTGAGCTCAAGTGATCCACCTGCTTTGGCCTCCCAGAGTGCTGGGATTACAGGTGTGGGCCACTGGGCCTGGCCAACACAGAGAACTATTTTAATTGATGATCTACATCAGGCATCCTCAAACTATGGCCCACGGGCCACATGCAGCCCACCTAGGACATTTATCCGGCCCGCCAGGTGTTTTTGCCACTGCTGCCTGTCCTGCTTAGCAGCTGACTCATCCTGGGGCCCACAGTCGGCCCTCCAACAGTGTGAGGGACAGTGATCTGGCCCCCCGTTTAAAAAGTTTGAGGACCCCTGAGTTGTCACCATTGAGATCAGCAGTCCCTAACCATATGGCACCAGGGACTGGTTTCATGGAAGATCATTTTTCCTTCCATGAAAAATTGGTGGGCATGGTTTTGATAAGAGTCTGAAAGCAGTTAATTTATTATGGTCTCTGCAGTCAAACCTCTCTGCTAATGATAGTCTGTATTTGCAGGTGCTCCCCAGTGCTAGCATCACCACCTCAGCTCCACCTCAGAAAACCAGGCATTAGCTTCTCATAAGGAACATGCAACCTAGATTCCTCACGTGTGCAGTTTATAGCAGGGTTTGCACTCCTTTGAGAATCTATTGTTGCCACTGACTGATTGGACAGGAGACAGAGCTCAGGCAGATGGGGAACAGCTGTAAGTACAGATGAAGGCTCATCGACCCCATCCTCCATCTCTTGCTTTTTGGCCCAGTTCCTAACAGGCCACGGACTAGTACCAGTCCACAGCCCACGGGTTTGGACCACAGATCTAGATTATAAGGCAGATCTATATATATTTTGAAACTCTTAGGCTCCCCATGACCTCTTTTCAACCTCCATCCTTAAATCCTAATGAGACTACATAATCTTTTGTTTTTATAAGCATACAGTGGCTGTTTTAAACCTTTTAGATTTCATTGACTAGAACCTTTCCCAAGAATGTTTTGAATGCTTGCTTCAAGTTGTTAATAATTTTTTCTTTCTCGGGTGAAAACAGTTTAAGGAAAGATTGTAAAACCGATATTTTTTTCCTAGAAATATTTATTGTGGCAGGTATTATTACCCCCTCTTTCCTTTCTGGCCAAACTCCAATTTTGTTTGGAGTCTACCCCTGCCTGACTGTGAGTTAAAGTTAAACCTTGACTAGCCTCAGGCTTTAATTCAGTATTGTTGACGGCAGTCAGTTTAAAGTTAGGCATGCAACCCTTCTCTGCACAGGCGTCATGTTGGGCAATCTCTTTCTTGGCTACAGCTCTCCATATGGGAGGTGGAAACTTCTTTCTCCCTTGCCCCCATGAGACCAGAAATAGAAATGGCTCCCTGCTATAATCTTTGGTACTTCACCATCTCTATTTTGTTCCCTAAACTCTGATTGTTGTCTTTTAAATAGTCTCTTCATTAAATTGACTTCAGTTGAATTGTCTGACTGTGCAAGCTCTTGTCTGCTCAAACCCTGACCGCCACAGGAGGCTTTGGGAATGGTTCTCTCAAAAAGGGACGCAAGGGAAGATGCAGCCCCTCTTGCACTGGAGGTGGATGTGGCACCCGTCCTAAATGACGATGGGACCTAGATGAGAGGGATCAGTATGCTGCAGATGGTAGAGCTGAGAGATGGGAGGAGTCTGCCACTGTGCCTTTGAATGAACCAGTTTTGGAGATACTCTGCAAAGGGGCAGTGTGTTACATGACCTCATACACACACACACACACACACACACACATATATGTATTTTAGAGACATAGTCTCCCTTTGTCACCCTGGGTTGAGTGCCATGGCATCATAGCTCATAGCAACCTCAAAACTCTTAGGCTCAAGTGATTCTCTTGCCTCAGCCTCCAGAGTAGCTGGGACTACAGGCACCTATCACAACACCCTGCTATTTTTTTAGAGACAGGTCTTGCTCTTGCTCAAGCTGGTCTTAAATGCCTGAGCTCAAGCAGTCCACCTGCTTTGGCTACCCAGAGAGCTAAGATTGTGGGGGTGAGCCACCATGCCTGGCCCTCATATACACTTTCCTTTTCATTCATACCACTTGGGCTATGGTTTTGTGTCCTATGAAGATGAAGTTTTCCTGAGTCTGGTAAAGCAAACTTATAGGGCGCAAGAGCAAAACAAAGAGGTGAGTGTGTGTGTGAGTAAAATCTACTTAAACAAAGTAGACAGAGATACATTCAAAATGACTTGGGCAATGGAAGTTCCCTGGGAGATGGGGAGGCAGAAAGACCATCACTAGAATTTCACAAAGAAAAGGGACACTTAAATTCCAGACATGCGGAAAAAACATAAACAGAGACTAAATGGCAGGCTGGATATTTAAGGAGAATATTCAGGATATTGCTCTCATGTTCCCTCAGTGCTTGGTAAGCTCTGGTAGATCTGGAGCGTCTTTTTCCGTGGTTTATGTTTTACAAGAAACTTTCCTGGTAGAGAATTTGCAAAACCCTCATTGCTGCATGACTGTGTAATAAGGAGGCCGTTAACCCATTTCAGATAAGGTAGAGTCAGTAAAGGCTGCCAAAGAGACCCAGGGCCTGCGAGACAGTGCACAGGAATCACTCCATGTTGCCCTGTCTGGTCTTTGGCACCTTGGCTCCATTCCCAGGTGTCTTCACCGAGCCCTCCCTCTCATCTTGCTCCATTCTGGCCTTGGAGACCGGCCCTGGTTCCCCACTGACCCCCCACCTCCTGACCTCTGCCCTGGCCTCCCCACCCCTTGGTCCCCGCTTGCCCCCCAAGGCTGGCTTGCTCTGTGCTTTCTGACATGTGGTCCTGGACTGGGGCTTCCCCTCCCTTCCTCAGCCTCTGTCTGCTTTTGCTTTCCTGGAATTCTCTAGAATTTTTTTTTTTTTTGAGACAGAGTCTCACTCTGTTGCCCTGAGTAGAGTGCCATGGCATCATAGCTCACTACAACCTCAAACTCTTGGGCTCAAGTAGTCCTCTTGCCTTAGCATCCCAGGTAGCTAGCATTACAGGTGCCCATCACAACACCAGGATAGTTTTTCTATTTTTATTTGATTTTGTTTTATTTTATTTTATGACAGAGTCTTACTTTGTTGTCCTTGGTTGAGTCCTGTGGCATCACACCTCATAGCAACCTCAAGCTCTTGAGCTTAAGCCAACCTCCTGCCTCAGCCTCCCAAGTAGCTGGTACTATAGGCACCAGCAATGCTGGGTTATTTTTAAAGATGGAGTCTTGCTTTTGCTTAGGCTGGTCTCGAACTCCTGAGCTCAGGCAATCCACCCACCTTCGCCTTCTAGAGTGCTAGGATTACAAGCATGAGCCACCCACTAGCCTCCTCTCATTCTCCTTGAAGTTCCATTATAGTTATTTTAATCTTGGCAAGCCCTTTTGCTTAGGAAAATAGCCTTGTTAAAAAAAATTATTTTTCTGTAATCTATTTTAGGCTAATTTTAACTTTAAGAGTCCTGTGTGTGGAATTATTTTTGGCTAAGGTATGAATGCTGAATCAGCTGATATGTATGTATCCTAACCCTGTGCCCCTTAGCCTTGGGGCCTGGTACTGGTCTGTGGACTGTTAGAAAGTGGGCCACACAGCAGGAGGTGAGTGCAGGGTGAGCTAAGCAAAGCTTCATCTGTATTTACAGCTGCTCCCCATGGTTCACATGAGTACCTGAGCTCTGCCTCCTGTCAGATCCATAGAGGGATTAGATTCTTAGAGGGGCACAAACCCTATTATAAATAATGAGCGCAAGGGATCTTGGTTGCTCTCCTTATGAGGATCTAATGCAGTGGTTCTCAACCTGTGGGTGGCGACCCCTTTGTAACAATGAAAATACATTGCATTAGGAAGGTTGAGAACCCCTGATCTAATGTCTAATGATCTGGTGTGGAATCGAGGTGATGAGCTAGTGCTGGGGAGCAGTTGAAATACAGATTATGATTAGCAGAGAGGTTTGACTACATGGAGACGATAATAAATCAACTGCTCGAAGACTCATAGTATGTATCAAAGCAACCCCCCCGCCCCACCGCACTCTGAGAAGCTGAGGCTAGACCCCATCTCTGCTAAAAATAGAAAAATTAGCATGAGCAAGAATAAGACCCCATCTCTACTAAAAGTAGAAAAATTAGCCAGATGTTGTGGGGGGCACCTATAGACCCAGCTACTTGGGAGGTTGAGGCAAGAGGATCTTGTAAGCCCAGGATTTGAGCCTGCTGTGAGCTATGATGGTGCCATTGCACTCTACCTAGGGTGGTGAGAGTGAGAATCTGTATCCAATAAATAAATAAATAAATAAATAAATAAATAAACCCACCACACGTGAAAAACCAAACCCCATCCTTTCCCCACACCCCAAGACAGTGGAAAAATTCTCTTCTATGGAACTGGTCCCTAGTGCCAAAAAGGTTGGGGAATGTTGCCCAGCCACGCCTGGCCTGGCTCTAGACTTTCAGAGCCTAAAACCTCCTTTGCTTCCTTGACCTCTCTGAATCCTTATCTTCTCAATTCTGAATCCCTCTAACCTGCCTGTACCAATACTCAGACTGAGAAGTGGGGAGAAGAAATGAGAAAATACAAAACAAATTCATCATCATGATGATTTTCCAAAAAAAAAACCCAGGAGAGACTCAAGATAGGAGAAAGACCTTCGGAGGCCCGGTGTTTTGTGATCCCAGTCATCGTCATCTTGTGCTCAGGGGAGGCAGGAGGCAGGGTTTGTTATTTCTTCTTGGGTGAGCTGTTTGCATGAGTGATGCTGGCATTGGGGGGCCACTGATGCAAATTAAAGACTCAGTCCTTGCCTTACCCAACTGAGTGGGTAAGTCAGGGAAAATAATCAGTTTATCCCTTGGAAATAAATTCTTTCCGTTGGAAGACAGCAAAAGGCCTAAGAAGATACCGAATAAATGCTTTCTGATGTTGCGGGTGCAGGCCAGGAGCCACTGAGGTCTTGAGCACTTTCCAGCTGTACAGTTTGAGAGTTCTTAAGTGAGAACACGTGTCCGGAGAATCCACGGAGTCACATCTTTTCACTGCAGGGGAAGACGTTTCGGGGTATGGCTCTGACATGTGGAAACTCGCTCCTTGCCACGTATAAGGCACTCAGGGCTTTGGGACCTTAGGGAATTCACTCAGCTTCTCTGAACTTATAGTATCTTTAACACTGAAGGGATCAGTCCTGTTCTGCTCTCCTTTTGGGGTGGACAGGATCAGATGATAAAAACACAAGTACATTGGGAGTCCCACACGTCAGGGGAAGTCAGGGGAGTTTAAATTGCCCTGAAGATATCGTTCAGCCAAGATTGTGTGTGTAGAATGTGCTGAGAAGAACAGACACGCCTGGTTGTACTGTCAGCCTCACAAAGGGACACACGGCACGTAATGATTTAAAATTGAGTTGTGTTTTTTTAAGAAAATTGTAAAGAACTGTGTTTTTGATCCAAATTCTGTTGGCCCCTGCTCCTAAGCTATTAATGAAGTCTGCCTACTTCTCTCCACCATCAGGCCCCTGCCTTGTTCCATCAGCACGCAGCTGTCCTTTGTCAGATCAACCTTCTGCTTAGTCTTTTTTTTTTTTTTTTGAGACAGAGTCTCAAGCTGTCACCCTGGGTAGAGTGTTGTAGCATCACAGCTCACAGCAACCTCCAACTCTTGGGCTCAAGCAATCCTTTTGCCTCAGTTTTTCTATTTCTCGTAGCTATGGGTCTTGCTTTTGCTCAGACTGGTCTGGAACTCTTGAGCTCAAGCTATTCACCCTTCTTGGCTGCTTAATCTCTTTTGCTATGATCTCCCCCAAGGAACCCACGGTCCACGCCCACCCAGAATCTTCTCTGAGCCCCCAGTCTGATTCTGTCACTTCCCTTACTATCCTCCTGTGTCTTCCCATTAGCTCAGCCTTCTCCCTGGAGCTCAGACTTCCTGCCTCCCCAAGACTGTTTGGGGCTGCTCCTGAGTGCTCCCTGGGCATGTCCACCCGTCTTCCCTCCTCTATATAAGGAGGCATCACATCATACTTCTTTGAAGAGTGAGAGTTGTTTCGGACTCTTACCAGATCTGCAATCAGCCACTCCACTCCTTTTCCCTCTAGGGACAATTGTCAGTGTGTCCCTCTCCTGTGGAAGGAAGCTCTCCCTGCTTCTGCTCTGGATGCCCTCAAGTTCATGTTCCTTTTATGATCCTCAACCTCCAAACTTGTCAGTCTGTGTCTTTCTCCTGTGCCATTCCCATCAGCATGCAAATATTCCTAGTGGTTTTTTTCTTTTTCTTTTCATAGAGTCTCACTCTGTTGCCTTAGGAGGACTATGTGGCATCATAGCTCACAGCAACCTGAAACTCTTGGGTTCAAGAGATCTGCTTGCTTCGGCCTTCCAAGTAGCTGGGACTACAGGCATGTGCCACTGTGCCCAGCCCTTAATGGTTTTCTTCATCCTTTAATTCCCTAGTCCCTGACCCCCAGGTGGCAGACAAGTACTGGTTCATGGCCTATTAGGAACTGGGCAATACAGGAAGAGGGCAAAGAATTGAGCAAAACATCATCTATATTTACAGCCACTCCTTGTCACTTGCATTACTCCTAGAGCTCCACCTCCTGTCACATCAGCAGTGACATTAGATTCTTGTAGAAGTGTGAACCCTACTGTAAAATGCATATACAAGGGATCTAGGTTGTGTGCTCCTTATGAGAATATAATTAATGCCTGATGGTCTGAGGTGGAGATGTAATGAACTTGAATCATAATGAAATCATCCCCTCTCCTGTACTGTCTATGGAAAAATTATCTTCAATGAAACTGGTCCCTGGTGCCAAAAAGCTTGGAGCACGGTGGTTTAAAGGACCTCTAGCTACTATTCCATTTGTTTGTCCTTTATGCCTAAAGTTCATAGAAAATTGGATGTGCTTTCTTTTTTTTTGAGACGGAGCCTCAAGGTATCCCCCTGGGTAGAGTGCCATGGCAACACAGCTCATAGCAACCTCCAACTCCTGGGCTCAAGCGAGTCTCCTGCCTCCACCTCCCAAGTAGCTGGGACCACAGGCGCCTGCCACAACGCCCGGCCATTTTTTTTTGGTTGCAGCCATCATTGCTGTTTGGCAGGCCCGGGCTGGGGATTCGAACCCGCCACCTTAGGTGTACGTGGCTGGCGCCTTAGCCGATTGAGCCACAGGCGCCGAGCCCAGTGTAAGTTTTTTAACATTTATCTAATACCATCCTTAGAAAACAGTCTGCTAAATGCCTTTGTCCCAAAAATTGCCCATGAAGTTGCCATACACAGGGAAAGTGGGGAATTATAGCCAAATATACCTTTATTTACAAAATATTCACTAAGAAGTTTTA
>CAUYQV010016295.1:0-15898 GCA_963574575.1 Galagoides demidoff | reverse complement strand
AAGCTATCCCCCTGGGTAGAGTGCCATGGCATCACAGCTCATAGCAACCTCCAACTCCTGGGCTCAAGCGAGTCTCCTGCCTCCGCCTCCCAAGTAGCTGGGACCACAGGCGCCCACCACAATGCCCGGCCATTTTTTTTTTTTTTCTGGTTGCAGCCATCATTGTTGTTTGGCGGGCCCGGGCTGGGGATTCGAACCCGCCACCATAGGTGTACGTGGCTGGCGCCTTAGCCGATTGAGCCACAGGTGCCGAGCCTTAGCAGTGGATTTTCAAAAAAGTTAAGAACTTAACTGCTTTACAGATGTAAAAAATTTAGGTACTATCCTGGTTAATTATGATTTTCCTAAATTTATTCTCTCCCTATAAATTACAACATTTCCTCCAAGTACTCAAGGTTAAAATTAGTTTGTAATTTCTTATCCTATCTCATCTTTACCTTTTCTTACGGTTTTATAGAAAATCTCTCTCCATCCTACTACTCTGGGAGGCCAAGGTGGGTGGATTGCCTGAGCTCACAGGTTTGAGACCAGCCTGAACAAGAGTGAGACCCCATTTTTAAAAATAGCTGGTGTTGTGGTGGGTGCTTGTAGTTCCATCTACTTGGGAGGCTGAGGTAAGAGAATCACTTGAGCCTAAACAAGAGTTTGAGATTGCTGTGAGCTGTGACACCACGGCATTCTACTAAAGGTAACAAAGTGAAACTTGGTCTCAAAAAAAAAAAAAAAGAAGAGAAAAGAAAAATATCTCTCCAGACCTACTATGTATTATACCTGTTTTAAAAATGGTTTTGCCAACCATAATCCAATTTGCACATTTTCTTCTACCTATGAGGAAATGCCACCTAAATATTTATTGCAAAGTAGTGAACTAATTTAACATCTTTACAAAACATTTTTCCCCCCAAGTTTCCTCTCACTTCACTTCTCCTGCCAATAATAATACATTCGGTTCTGGAAGAAAAAGTAGCCAATGTATTCAATACTATTATGAAACCAATATACAATCACCCACACTTTCATCTGAATGATAAAACACAACTATAGTCCAGAATGAAGGAAGGAAGAGGAGGGAGAGAGGAGAGAAAGGGGGAAGACCAGAGGAGGGAGGGTATTTGGTGGGACCTCACCTAATGTGCACAATGCAAGGGTACATGTCAAAACTCTTAAGAGTAGAGTTTAAATGTCTTAACACAACAAATAAGTGAAATGAAGGTTATGTTAACCAGCTTGATGTAAACATTGTATGTACATTATACCCCATAAATGAATTAAGGTATAGTTATGATTTAATGAAACAAGAAAAATTTAAACAATCTTCAGTAAGTTAAAAAACAACAACAAAATACATTCCATTCAACAACTTTATTAATGACCTCTGTTTCCAGTCCTTTTTAGAAGACAGACAGATAAATAAGTTAGTAAATATGATATGCCAACTCTTAGTCTCCTTCTTCAAAGGATTAATGGTCAAGTGCTTTTTGGTGTGTAGTTGATCCTTGAACAACATAGGTTTGAACTGTGCAGATCCACTTACATGCAGTTTTTTCAGTATAAGTTATAACAAGTGTGATTATCTCTCCAGCTTCCTTTTCCATCTCCTATACCACTTCTGCATCTGCCACCCTTGAATTATAAATATCTTCCTTTAATCTAGCTTCTTTTATTATAAGAAAGTATGTAAGACACATAACAGATAAAATATTTATTAACTGTTTATGTTATCAGAGGGGGGCTGGCACACCTTACCCTCATGCTGTTCAAGGGTAAACTGTATTCCATCTGATCCTCACACAACCCACTGACAATGGATTTCCTTTGGTAGGTTAAAAATCTAATATGAGATGAAAAGAGTTGTGCTTTCTTTTTCTTTAATTTCTTTATAGTAGCCAGTAATGTTTTAGTAAGTTAAATTCTAAGATAATAAATTAGAAAAGACTGACACGACCACATAAACTCTACAGCCCATTTCTGTTCTTGTTATAATCTCGTCTCCATGAACCAGTCTAAATATGATTAAAGTCATCACAAATACATCAAGGGGATAGGAAGTGAAGACAATAACATAGAGTAAAATAACAAACCTCCATGGCATTATAAACCGTTCAGTGAGAACAGCTTTATAACTCACACAGTTGACCTGATTAGGGGTTAACAGAGTCTGAAAAATTAATATGGAAAAGGAAAACTAAATGAAAGTATCATAGGTGTCTTAGTCCATTTTCTGCTGCTATAACAGAATACCACATACTGGTGGTATTATTATTTATTAATATAAAGAAAAGAGATTATGTTGGCTCATGGTTCTGGAGGCTGGGAAGCCCTAAAACATGGTGCCAGCCAGCATCTGGCAAGGCCCTTTGTGCTTCATCACAACATGTTGTAAGGGCAAATGAAAACATGAGACTGAGACAAAGAGTGGCACTATGAGCCAGACTCACTTTATAACTAACCTGCTCCCACAATACTGACATTAATCCCTTCATGACGATTGTGTCTTAAGGAGTCAATCACCTCTTAATAGGTCCCATTGCCCAGCACTGTTGCCTTGGGGATTAAATTCCCAACACATGAACTTTTGGGGGACATATTCAATCCAGAGCAATAGGGAAAAGAAAAAAAGTAGGGCTGGAATACCAAAAATTTGCCAACATGAGTAAAGTAGAACTAACAATTAGCTAAAGATTGCACAAAATGAATGTATTCCTTTTTAGTAAATTGAAGATACTACCATATGCCAGGATAAGTTAGATAGCAAACTCTTTCATAATTCCTCTACCTGAAAAAAACATAGTTCTGAAAGATTATATGAATGAGTATTAGAAGACAGGCTTAGGTAAGAACAGTTGAAAGAGTTTATAGAATGTGAGGAAGCATTTTTGCTCTTGGATGCATTCAGATCTGAGCTCCCATTGTCATTCAATGGATCAGTTTCTGAGGATCAAGGAAATAGTGGGAGGATCCACAAAGGACAAACCCATCCTAAATGCAGAAATCACTATATAAGATGATGTTGGTGGTAACAATGATAATAATGAGAAAAATGAAAGGTTCAATTTATAGAATAATTTATAAAATGCCAGACACTTTCCATTTCGCAGAAAAACATTCAATCCTCATAATAACTTGGCAACTCAGGGATTATTGGCCATATTTTTACTAGATAAAAATGCAACCTTAGACTTGATCTCATCTATTACTCAGTGATTTGCCTTACGCAATAAATATCTCATCATAACACAATTAAAAATCACATACAGGTTGGCTAGCACTATTAGACCCTACTCAATCTGATAACTATTATTCTCTATTAAGTAAGAAAACACAAGGCCTTGTAACAGAGTTAGTTCTTTCATTCTCATCTCCTTTCAAAACCTAAGTCTCTGTTTTGGGAAGGCATGTTTCCACAGAGCTAAAAAATGCCAAAATATACTGCATGCTGGTAAACTATACTTCTAAGGAAATAGACTTCACTCCTTCAATATAGTTTTTCCCATTTAATGATTATTTTTAACAATGCACTTTTTAAACTAAAATAACATTAGCTACCATTTATCGAGCAACCAATCATGATCCAGGCACTGTGTTTAATGTATTATATTTGTTACCTCAATTAACAGGAATCCAGGTCTATCTAATTACAAAGCCAGGGATCTTTCCAACTCATCATCTTGGCTCAAGCCCAACTTTGATTTAGTCTGCATTACTCTATTGCCCAAAGCACTAAATTAGATTAGATAGAGATAGGCTATTACTGGTATAAGTGAAAAAGTGTGTGACGCATACACACTTAATCTGATTACTTTGCCAGACTGCATAAAATATAAACTGAAAATAACCAAGAAATTTCTATAGTCACTTAAAATATACAGAACTGTTTAAGAGTTCATAAAAATTACACCAGTGACTATGATTATATTTGCCTTTTGTCTCTGAAAATTTAATAGACAGTTGACAATTGGCAGGTGCTTTTCTAAAAGTTTCCCTCTTACAAAAAATATCGCATACAAATTGGGTTCTTGGTGTTTTTTTCTTAAGGAGAAAGATAATTAAAAAGACTGATTTTTTTCACTAATGACTCAGTGTTATATAGTGTATATGATTTTCTATACATCAACCAAATAAACATAATTGACCAATATGCACCCAGCAGTAATAAGTACTGGAGTCACATAAAAAAATTAATAAAATAGAGCCTTTGACTTCAAGTAGCTTACAGTCACAGATACAAGGTCATATATAAGCATAGGACTGTCTATGATATGTACAGAAGTCTTTCTATCGTTTTATAACAAATTTGGGACATAAAAACACAGCCTCGAGGACTTAGACACTGATAGAAAATAGGGACAGCAGAAAGAGCTGACTTTGTCTTCCCACAAATTCCAAGACAATAGTAAAGTACATGAGTACTTCCCATTGTATGGAACCAAACCAAACTAAATGTTAGTGGGTATTCACTAATCAATTACTTACTGAGTTTAAGGATCAAAGGTGAGTAATAATTCTCAGGATGTAAGTTCCTTCACTATTATGGTGCAAATAACAGCTGGACTACCTAGATTTTGTTAGAAAGTAGATGGACTTCAGAATGATCATGTCATTATAATATAAAAAGATTTCTTAAGGAAAAAGAATAGGTGACAAATGTTAAGCTCTCCCACTGACTGGCAATAATCTGGTGTCAGCTCTCATTTCATAAATAAGGCCTTCACAGAATTAGGTATCACATGTAAATGGAGGCAGAGCCTTATACTTTAAAAATATTATATCTGGTTTATCCTAACATTTGCAAGAGAAGTCTCAGCAAATCGTTTTTATCTCAGTTTATTATGCTGATACTATTATGAAAGTAAACATGACACAGAGCCTCAGTCACAAATTGGACTTTTCACTACAAGTTCAACTGTTTCCTATTAATTCAGCAGTTAACTACCTATACAAATTGATAAATTTGCTTCTTTATCAAATACAGAATTAATCACCATATACCTGAAAACTTCAGGCTCCCAGAGAACACAAGAAAATGACTGACCAATCATTTTTTTGATTGGCACCTTTACAGTGGCGGGTATAACAATGTCTTATATATTTTTTTAAAATGAGAAACAAAGATAAGTCATTCCACACAAGTCAGGTGAGCATTATAGTATCACCAATTCAAAGAAGGCCATTGGATATTAGAAAAAGATCTACCTTTAGGGGTAAAAAAAGAAAAAAACAGAAATGCTATAACAAAAATTATTTTAAAGTTTTTTTAATTAATTAAATGTGATTCAAAAAATGACTTCAAATCAAACTTTTAAAACTAAAGTGTTATGGAACATTATACTTATAAGGTTTTTAGGTCATTCAGTTTATTTAGTTTTAAATAAAGAAATGGAGGCGGTGCTCAGTGGGTAGGGTGCCAGCCACATACAATGAGGCTGGGGTGGTTCAAACCTGGTTCAGGCCAGCTAGAACAACAATGACAACTGTAACACCCCCCCCCCCCCAAAAAAATATATATGTAGCGCCAGGTGTTGTGGTAGGCACCTGTAGTCCTAGCTACTTGGGAGGCTGAGGCAAGAGAATCACTTTAGCACAAGAGTTTGAGGTTGCTGTGAGCTGCAATGCCACAGTACTCTACCCAGGTGATAGCCTGAGACTCTTGTCTCAACAAAAAGAAAGAAATGGAAAATTATAAAAGTTAAGTAACTGTCCCAGGACTCATTCATATAAGAATAGGAAATACACCATTCGTTTGATAGTATTTGCATTAAGCATACATATTATAATAAATTGGCAAAGCACTATCTCTTATCCTTCCTTTATAAAAATGTCAATTAATTAACATGTTTTAAAATCTAAAATAACATCTAATCAAGAGTTTATGTGAAAATTTCTATTTACTAGTACATGTTCCAGGATATTTATTATCACAAAACTGAGTTGATATCTTTAGTTTAAATTATAAAGAGTATTTCCAAACCACAAAATAAATATTTTATTTTCTCCAAAGATAAAAACTTTACAATGATAAGTATAAATTAGCTGAACAGTTATAAAGTCAACTGTTTTGTAATGGCAAGGTTACTATGTTTTAAAGTATTGAAAAGTACAATTCTATACTTTGAAACAAAGGACATGGAGTGACATGTTCAGTTAATATTTGAACACTTGCATTAAATTGTAACTGATTGTGAATATACTGCTAAATACTACATCAATCTAATACCTCATAAATCATTCATAAAAAACAAACTGCAGAGTATACTGGAAGCAGTTCTCAACCCATATCCTTTTATTCAGTGACTAGGGTGTAGCTCTTATCTTCTTATTAAAAGATGCGGAGATCTGTTATTTAAGGTAGTTTTAGTGACAAGAAGGAAAAGGAGAAAGAAAGAAAATAAGATACCACTATTGAAGAAACAGAATCAAAGGTAAGAACACCTATTGAGTATTTTGTCCTCAGAGATATACTTGGAAGAGTATGTAAAAAAGCATGAGCTTCAAACTCACATGGAGCAGGGTTTTAAATACCAATTCTATCACTAGTTCTATGAACTTAGACCCTCTCCGGTTCAATTTCATCATTTATAAAATGGAGTCATGTCATCTACCTTTATCCATCACACAGTCAATGCCCAGTAAAACGGAGGTTCTCAATATATGAAAACTGTTATTATTTTCTTGAGGAAAAGTTAGCCATATAAATTATACTTATGACAAAAACAAAATTGTAAGATACAGCCTTTTTTGTTTTTCATACAAAAATGCCCCAAAAGGCTCTATATTACCATGGCCAGGCATATACAATTTCTTCCTGATAATAATGATGAAGAGTGTTCTATGCAGAATGTTCTATTTGCAGCAGCAACTCATTGTGTGCAAGGAGAAAAACTGCTGACACGTAGAGAAAATATTTCCCGTAAAAGGTTGAAGTCCTTAAGCAGCAAAAAACACCAACGTCCATCATCTTTAAACCCTATTGATTTCTGTTGAAGATTTAAAAGGCTGTTTACTTATTTCCCATCATTTCTGTCAGAGCTGTAACAGTTCTCTTCCCACTGAATAAACCTCTCATGATCCTCCTGGTGATTAAGGTCAGACAAAATGTCAAACTCCTAATGCTAAGTGCTTTCACATTAAAAATTCATATCAAATCACCAAGTAAAATCCAAACAAGAAGTCAGACACGTAAATAGTTCACAAAAAAGGGCTGCAGTGACCATTACAGAATGTAGGTGCGTTGTAGTTGTGGAAAAAGGCTTGGCAACAGATAAGAACACTTGTCCCTTTGTCTTGGCATTTTCACTGTCATTTCCTATTTTAGAATTAGTAGACCACGCTGGACTCAAATCTCACGTATATGTGTGTGAGAGAATGAGAGAAAGAGAAAGGAAGTGAGGGAGAGAGAACACAAGAGAGAATGTAATCATCAGTAGAGAGTGAAAGACAGAGAGAAAAGAGAGAGTATGTAATGACTAGTATCACTCCAAATCATTACTAGCCATTTGGTTCTACAAGTTCTGCACAATCTTTTGTTTTAAAATAGTGAGCATGGTTAGAGGAAGTCTGTGCTCAATATCGAAAATAACCACTGCCAGGCCTTCCTTCCTGTGGATGGATCCAGAGGCTAAAATAATTTTATCAGAATCTGTAGTCTCTCTCCATCTCTAAGTGTTTCTATTCATTAACTTTCAAACTGGCTCTCAGAATATATTAGGCCCCTAACAGCTCAAGACTTACATTTTCCCAAGTATAAATTCAGTGAAAAGAAAGCTTCTCTTCCTAAGTACAGGAATGTCTTGGTAATACTGGGATTCAGTTCCTGATCACAGAATAAAGAGAATATACCAATAGAGAAAGTCATATAAATTTTTTAATTTCCAGTGTATATAAAAGTTACATTCACACTATACTGAAGTCTTTGAAGTGTGCAATAACGTTACTTCTTAAAAACAATGTATATGCCCCTTTCTCCCTGTGCTAAGACCTAAATACAGCTCTAGCTGGTTGCCCCTCACCTAAGCATTTTGCCATGGACCTAAGAACTGCTCTACCACCCCCATCAGAACTGGTGCTTGGACCTGCCATTGGAGGGTTTAAGTACAGGCTTCCTTTATTCAGCTTTGCATCTTCATTTGTGATGAAGCAAGGGATCCATGACCCTGGAAGTTCCACAGCCCAATCCAACACCTGGCACATCCAAGCACTTCTGTTGGTTAACAGAGGGTGAGCAACTATCCAATGGCTACTCCAACAGCTGTTTCTTACTTTCAGGCAGCATCTACTAGCCTGATGGCTGGCCAGCACAACCCTTTACAATAACTGCAATGCAAGAGCACACTGCTCAGGAATGAGAACAGTTTCTCATGACTATTGCTACACCCATTGCATACATCACCCCAGCTGCCCAGGAGGTTATTAGCCCGCTCACACGCCCTGTATACCACAATTGGCATTCAAGCTACCCCACCAACACTAGTTATAGCCAAGGAAATCACACACAGCCTTTGCCACTACACATACCAGAAGGAAAGGCAAACAGCTATACCAAACCAACATCGCAGTCACACCTCCCCCTCCAATAAAAGTAAATTCAAAAATAAGAAATGACTGCTGCTCTAAATGCACAGATATCAATGTAAAGATACAGAAAACATGAAAAAGAAAAAAGGCAATATTATGACACCCTCAAAGGAAGACAAAGACTCTCTAGCATTGGATCCTAGACAAATCAAAATGACAGATAAAGAATTCAAAATACTGATTTTAAAGAAACTCAATGAAATACCAGAGAAATACGAAAACCAATGCAAAGAAGTCAGAAAATTCAGCACATGAATGAGAAATTTACCAAGGAGACAGATATTTTAAAAAACAAAATAAAACAGAAATTCTGGAACTAAAATGGGAAACTTCACTGAAGAAATTACCAAATAAATTCAAAAGCTTCAACAATAAACTGCATCAAACAAAAGAAAGAATCTCAGAACTTGGAAGACAAGTTATTTGAAATAATCTAGCCAGAAAAAATAAAGGAAAAAAAAATGGGACTAAATGAAATGACTGAATTAATGAATTATCAGTATTCCTGAGGGGAAAGAAAAATAAAAATGTTTAGAAAACCTATTAACCTATTTAAGGAAAAGATTGACAACTTCCCAAGTCTAGCAAAAGACTCAAACATTCAGATACAGAAGACAAATTCAGATACAAATGACCTTCTGACAAATACATTGCAAAAGACAGCGCCATGGCATATTGTCATCAGATAGTGTAAAGTCAAAATAAAGAAAAGAAATTTAAAATCAGAAACAGAAAAATGTTTACTCACCTATAAAGGAAACCCCATCAGGCTAATAGTGGACTTCTCAGCAGAAACCACATAGGCCAGAAGAGAATGGGATGGCATTTTCAAAGTGCTGAAAGAAAAAAAACTGCCAACCAAGAATTTTATATCCAGCTAGATTAAGCTTCACAAATAAAAGAGAAATAGTGTTTCCCAGACCAAAAAAATAAAAAAACCACTAAGGGAATCTGTTACCAGTAGGCCAGACCTATAAGAAATGCTTAAAGGACTTCTAAAAATGGAAATGAAGGATCAATATTCACCATCATAAAAACACATGAAAATATAAAACTCACAGGTCTTATGAAACAAATAAAGAAGAAAAAAGAATAAAATGGAAACACAGCACAATTCCAACATACTACAAAGACAAAAAGGAAAAAACAAAGAATTTGTAAAACAACTAGAAAACAATTAACAATATGACAGGAATAAAACTTAGCATATCAATATAAATCTTGAACACAAATGGATTAAATGCTCCACTTAAAAGATCAAGATTGGTGGAATGAATATTCCTATGAATATTCATTCCAATGAATAAAACATGTTCCAACTACGTGTGACTTACAAGAAAATGACCCTACCAGTAAAAACACATATACAAATAAAGGGATGGAAAAAAATATTTTACACAAAAGGTAACCACAAGTGAGCAAGGATAGCTATATTTCTATCAGATAAAATGGAATTTACATCAAAAATAATAAAAAGGTCATTATATAATGATAAAGCAATCAAGTCAGCAAGAAGATACAATTCTAAATATATAAGCATCCAACACTAGAGTGCACCTAGATTCATAACACAAATATTACCAAAACTAAAGAAAGACATAGAAATCAAGTAATAGTGGAGCTTTTCAATACCCCACTCATAGCATTAGACAGGTCATGGAGACAGAAAATCAAGAAATACTGGACTTAAATTAGACTTTAGAATAAATGGAATAAACAGACATTTATACAACATTCTACTCAACAACTGCAGAACATAAATTTTTCTAATCAGTACATGGAGCATTACCAGAGACAGACTGTATGTAAGGCCACAAAAGAAGTCTCAAAAAATTTAAAACAATGAAAATCATATCAAGTATCTTTTCAGACCACAGTGTAATAAAACAAAAAATTAATGCCAAGAGGAACTTGGGAAAGCGCACAAAAACACAGAAATTAAACAACATGCTCCCAAATGATCATTCGGTCAACAAAGAAATATAAAAGAAAATTTAAAAAATTTTGGTAACTAATAAAAATGGAAATATAACACAACCAAAACTTGAGGAAAGTTTATAGCATTAAATGCTTTCATCAAAAAGAAAGATGACAAATTAACAAACTAATACTACAGAAATCAATAAGCTAAAATCAGAAAAATAAGAACAAACCAAATGTCAATCTAGCAGAAGAAAAAAAATACCAAAGATCAGAGCAACATTAAATGAAATAGAGAACACACATAATGAGACACAAAAATACAAAGGATAAACAAAATAAAATGCTGGTATTTCTAGAAGATAAACAAAATTGATAAACTCTTAGCTAGACCAACCAAAAAGACAGAAGATACAAATAAATAAAATCAGAAATGAAAAAACACTAAAACTAATACCACAGAAATACAACAGATCAACAGAGACTATTAGGAAGAACTGTACTCTGAGAAACTAAAAACCTAGAGAAAATGAAATATATAGAAAAATACAACCTCCTAAAATTGATCTAGAAAGGAACAGAAAATCTGAACAGACCAGTAAGGAGTAGCAAGATTCAATCATCTATAAGAAATCTCCAGAGAAAGGAAACCCCAAGACCAGATGGAGTCACAGCCCTATTCTACAAAATGCACAAAGAGGAACTAATACCAAATCTTTCTGAAACTGCTATAAAAAAATAAGGAAGAGGAAATCCTCCCTACGTCATTCTATTGCTAGTATAAGCCTGATACCAAATCTAGACAAGGAAAAAACAAAAAAGAAAACTAGACTAATATCCCCGATGAATACAGGTGCAAAAATTCTCAACAAAATACTAGCAAATCCAATCCAACAGCACATCCAAAAGATAATATACCGTGAAGTAGATTTTACTCCAGAAAGGTTAAAGGTTAAATATTACAAATCATTGTGATATATCATAGAAACAGAATTAAAAATAAAAACCATATGATTATCTCAACAGACAAAGAAAATGTATTTGATAAAATTTGATGTCCCTCCATGACAAAAAGCTCTCAATAAATTAGGCAAACAAGGAACATACATCAACATAATAAAGGCTATAAACAAGACCACAGCAAACATCACATGGAATGGGGAAAAGTTGGAAGCATTCCATTCCTATTAAACATAATACTGGAAGTCTTACAGCAGTCAGGGAAAAATAAACCAAAAAAGACATTGAAATTGGAAAATCCTTCTTCATGGATGACATGATCTTATCCAGAAAACACTGGAGTCCACCAAATAAAATGAACGCAGAGCTATGCGAGATGGCACACCAGAAGGATCTTTCAGCTGAGTTCTCCTAGTAGGACTAGGGAAAAAGAGAGAACCCAGCCATACCTGGCATGGGGACCTTACCCAGAGTCATAGCTCAGGGAACACAGTGAGGAGATGGTAAGCTGGATACAGCATATGTTCCAGAGGAGTGGAAATCTGACAAATTAGGCAAGTGATTCCCACTTGCTGGGATCAGCTGGTCCCCCACAGAGGTGTGGGAGGACAGGAGGAAGCCTTTTGGGAGTTTTCAGTTATTGGAAGAAGCTGCGCCTTGAGTGGAAAGCTTGGAAGAGTGGGTGAACTTGAACAGTATAGACCAACGAGATTTGAGTACCAGTTGGGAGTGGATTTGCCATAAGTTTGGTGAGTGGCAAGGTGGCCATACTGAGAAGTTCTCTGGGGCCAGAGGGTTGCCATTGTGGGAAGGTTGTGAGAAGGTCTTAACAGGGGCCTAAAAAACAGCCATCTTAATTCCACCTGCCAGGATCAGAACTCCACTCTTGGGACAGGCTGAGGGACTCCAGTACCCCAAGGGAACTGGAATCAGGAGGCATTATGAGACCCGCCCCTGAAGGATTATCGTGAACTTTAAGATCCCAACCCGGCAGGGTCCGAATGCTGAGGAAACCATCAGGCCATTACTGAAGGCAACTAAGTTAGGAATTAAAGGTCATAGAGGTTGCTAGCTGTGCTCTGTCTGCTAAACAAACAAATCAAAAAAAGTGCTACCTGGTGTCTCGGGGACATATTACAACATATTGTCATCAACAAGAACTCCTGATTTTTTTGTCCGCAAGGAAGAGTTTGGCTTTTCTCAGGCTGAGGCCACTTCAAGACCTAACCTCTGAAACAAAGTAACTTGAAGCAAATAAGGAAGTGAGAATGAAAAAGGAGGCCAAGAAAGTGAAGAAGAAGAAAGAACACATACGGAGGAACCAAAAAAAGAAACAAATTCAGGAAACATGAAAAACCAAAACAGAACAAATCCCCCAAGGGACCATGAGGCAGCTACTGCCAAAGATTCCACATATACACATATAAAGAATTAACGAATGTGACAGAAAGGAAATTTAAAATATGGATAATAAAGACAATGAAAGGAATACATGAGAAAATAGAAAGACAGAACCAAATGTTGGATGATATATATTCCTACATATATATATATATATAATATAGGAAGGATATGGTAGAGCTTAAGGAAATGAAGGAGACAAATAGGGAATGTAAAGATGTAGTACAAACTATCAGAAATAGGTCAAACCAAGGAGAAGAAAGAACCTCAGAGCTAGAGGATAAAGTTTTCGAGTTAACCCGGGTAGTTAAAAAGGCAGAAGAGAGAGAACAGGCGCTTAGAGAACTATGAGACTCCATGAAGCGCTCAAACATATGAATAATATGGATTCTTGAAGAGGAAGAAGATTGTCCAAAAGGAACGGAAGCCCTACTGGAGACTATCATAAATGAAAACTTCCTGACACACTCCTTTCAGATGGATATTGAACCACAGCTCATATCAACTCAAACAGAGGTTCTCCAAGACATATTGTAATGAACCTGTTCAAAGTCAAGATGAAAGAAAAAATCCTGCAAACAGCCAGCAGGAAGAGCCAATGGACCTACAGAGGCAGAGCCATTAGGATAACATTAGACTTTTTAACTGAAACCTTCCAAGGCAAAACAGTATGGTCATCAACCTTCAACATTCTTAACCAAGATAATTTTCAGCCCAGAAATGTGTATCCTGCTAAACTAAACCTAAAAACTGATGGAGAAATCAAATCTTTTCTGGATATATCAACACTGAGGAAATTTAGCACAAGATCAGATCTAGAGAAAATACTTAGACCTATTCTTAACATTGAGCATCACAATGGACCACCAGCAAAGTAATTACTCAGAATCTAAAGGTCAGAATTTAGCTTCCACAATGGGGCAAAGGATAAAACTACATAATGGACTTACACAAAATAAGATGAATATAACCCCACCACACTTGTCAGTTCTCTCAATAAATGTCAAAGGTCTGAACTCATCACTGACAAGGCACAGAACAAATGGGATTAATGTATATATACAAAACACGCCATCCCAAAGCTAAAGAATATACATTTTTCTCATCAGCCCATGGTACATACTCCAAAATAGACCACATCTTAGGATACAAATCAAACCTCAACAAAATTAAAAGAATATAAATTATACCTTGTATCTTCTCAGAAAGACCACATGGCAATAAAGGTGAAACTCAACTACAAGGAAAATTTTCATCCCCACACAAAGACTGGAAATTAAACAACCTTATGCTAAATGATAGTTCGATTTAGAAAGAGATAAAATAGCAAATTGTGAAATTCCTCCAAGATAACAATGAAGATGCAAGTTACCAAAACCTATGGGATATAGGAAATACACTCTTAAGAGGGAAATTGATCACATTAGATGCCTACAATTGAAAAACAGAAAGAGAGTGCATCAACGAACTCATGAACCATCTTATGGAATTGGAAATAAAAACAAAATTAAATCAGAGATTAATGAAATTGAAAAGAAAAGAACCATTCAGAAAATTAACGAACCAAAAAGTTTGTTTTTTGAAGAAGTAAAATTGATAAACCTTTGGTCAGATGAACTAGAAACAAAAATCTCTAATAACTTCCACCAGAAATGATAAAGGGAAAATAACCACAGATGTCACAGAGATAGAAGACATCATCTCTGAATACTACTACAAGAAACTATATGCCCAGAAATTTGACAATATGGAGGAAATGGATCAATACTTGGAATTACACACTCTCCCTAGACTTAATCAAGAAGAAAAAGATCCCTTTAACAGACCAGTTTCAAGAACTCAGTTCGAAAAAACAATAAAAATATTTCTTTTTCTTTCTTTCTTTTCTTTTTCTTGAGATAGAGTCTCACTTTTTTGCCCTCGCATCATAGCTTACAGCAACCTCAAATTCTTGGGTTCAAGTGATTCTTTTGCCTCAGCCTCTTGAGTAGCTGGGACTACAGGCGGCTGCCACAACACCCAGCTATTCTTAGAGATGAGGTCTTGCTCTGGCTGAGGCTGAGCTCTTGAACCTGTGAGCTCAGGTAATACACTCACCTTGGCCTTCCAAGTGCAAGGATTATAGGCATAAGCCATCACTCCCGTTCCCAATAAAAATAGTTCTATAAAAAAAGCCCTGGATCAGATTGCTGTACACCAGAATTCTATCAAACATTCAAATAAGAGCTTATACACATACTGCAGAAATTATTCCAAAGCATTGAGAAGGAAGAAATCTTGCCCAACACATTCTATGAAGCAAACATATAAAATCCTAGCTAAGAGATTATAGCTACACATTAAAAAAAATCATTCATCACAATCAAGTAGGTTTCATCCCAGGGAAGTAAGGCTGGTTTTATATATGTAAGTCCACAAACATAATTCACCATATCAACAGAGCAAAAACGAAGACCATAAAATTCTCTCAAAAGATGCCAAAAAAGCATTTGATAAAAATTCAGCATCTTTTTCTAATTAGAACACTGAAGACTATAGGAAGAGGTGGCACGTTTCTTAAACTGATTGAAGTTATCTACAACAAACCCACACCTAATATTATTCTGAATAGAGTAAAACTGAAAGCTTTTCCAGTTTAGAAGAACCACATAAGGTTGTCCAGTACAACTGCCATTACTATACAATATATTGCTGTAAGTTCTAGCTAATACCATCAGGCAAGAGAAGGAAATAAAGGGCATTCAAATCGGTGGTCAAACTCTTACTCTTTGCTGACAATATGATCTTATACTTAGAGAGCCCCAAAGACACAACCACAAGACTCCTGGAAGTGATCTAAAAATCCAGAAATGTCTCAGGATATAAAATCAATGTCCACAAATACCAGTAACAGCCAAGATGAGAAGCTAATTCCCTTCACAGTAGCTTCAAAGAAAAAAAATTTTGAAATACCTTGGAATGTACATAACAAAAAAAGTGTTAAAATGACTGTACTGCCCAAACCAACATACAGGTACAATATCCAAATAACAACATCATTTTTCAC
>CAUYQV010016285.1:0-40957 GCA_963574575.1 Galagoides demidoff | reverse complement strand
CCCACAGATAACCAAAATTTCTTGCAAATCATAAAATCCATTTCTAGCATATTTTCCATCCTGCTGCTTGCTCTCTGATATTTCTGCCTCTGTTTCCTATTTTTCATACCCTTTCCTATGCCAATAATAATTACTTACCCTGGGCTGCATAACTGATCGGTGAGAATGGATTGTTCCCCAGTGTCATACGACCAGTCCCCTCTTCCTTTCCTTACTTTATTGTTCACCTAAATGACCAGGTGTAGATAATGTAAAAGACTTAACAGACGACAGAACAATTTTCCTAAGAGCTTAGAATGTAATTATAAAGCTAAAATGCACAGATAGGAAACATAAATGACTCATATCTAGTGCCAGATGTATGCAAGAGTGAATGTTTTGAGGGAAAGGTTTCTTGGGAAAGGTGATACTGATCTTAACCCTGAAGGATGGACAGATATATAGTTCTGAGTAATTAATGTTAACTGTAGCAACAATCAACCCCCCAAATAATACAGGCTTAACACAATAAATATGTATTTATTGCTTATGTCACAGTTTGATGGGAATAGAGGGGTTCTTCCTGGTCAGTCTTCCCCCATGTAATAAAGCATAGGATCCTGTAGGTATACCACCTGCAATGCTTGGCCTCCAAGATCACCAAAGGGAAAAAGAGGGCTGGCAGATTCTGTAGGACAATTTTATGCCCAGGTCTAGAAGTAGCATTCATCACTTCTACTGGTGAGAGTTCAAAACCAGGCCTCATAACACACATGGGGACCGGAAGTCTGGTCAGCACAAGGAGTCTCTGCAAGAGGTATGTTCTGGCGGATGGGGAGGGAGGCCATTCCAGGCAAGAGATTAGCAGGAGCCAAAGAGGAAAGCCAGAAAAGAACAGATGGTGTTTGGGGGAAAGGAGCTAATGAAGGACTGAGCCTTATAGGAGGGAACTGGAGATTGTGGAAGGATTATAGCTGATTAAATAATGGCATTTCCACTAAAATATACATGCTTAGCACAGAAAATTTGGAAATATAAAGCAAAGGTAAATTAAATAAACAAAACTGCTTATTATCTACTAAAAAGCAAAAAAATAGCTATATTTGATCTTCTGTTCAGTCTTTTTTCTAAGCTAGGTATTTATGCATACACACACATATTCCAAATTTGTGATCACAGTCTACATATGACTTTTCATCTGGTGCTTATTTACCGGATGTTATGTCCTGAGCATTTGTTATATTTATCCTAGTTAGTGTTTCTGGAGCCCTAATTATTAATGGTTGCATTTGTTTCCTTATTAATCCTTTCTATAAATACTTATTAAATATCTGCTAGTTCCAGGTACTGCAATTAGCTCTGGGTACATACAGTGAACAAATAGACACATTCCTTGTCCTCACAGCACCTCTATTCTGGTTGGAAAAATAGAGAGTAAGTAAATAAATGTGTGAGTATATATATAATTTCAGATTGAGATGAATATAGAAGAGAATAAACAGGGAATAGGTACTTAGTTAGTCAGCAGAGTTCTGAAGGGTAATCATGAGTTCCCTGGGTGAACAGTGGATGGAAAAACATTTCGAGCAGAAAGAACAGGACATATAATGGTCCCAGATGAACCAAATGGCTACTGGTTGTGGGAAGCCACTGAAAGTGTGTAAGTCAGTGACATGAGGCGGTGACATTTTTAAGATCAATTAGACTGCTGAGTGGAGGACTGATCAGAATAAGGCAAAAGTGGATTCAGAGACATCTGATAAGAAGATACTGTGATAGTCTTGAGAAAGATAATAATGGCAGTGACTTAAATTGGGTTGAGACTTGTTAAAAGAATGGGTACACGGTTAGCTTACCTAAGTGTAACAGCCAAAGATGTAATTTTTGTGCACATTCTTTATTTTTGCCGGCCACAGAATAAAGTAGCTTATACGGTTAAATATGGGAATTGATTTACTATACCCTTCCTCAGAGAGCCCCAATCATGTGGTTAGACACTTGGGGGTGGTCATGAATAGTTGTGTGTTTTAGAAATATTTGAAGGCAAGGGAGCATGATGGCCAGTGCTCCAGAGAGGGTGTTGTGGTTTTCAGGGTGGAGAATTGGAAAATGATGATGAGCCAGACTCAATCTCATTATCAGAGAAGCAAGATGATCACTGAGACTGGGGTGGGAATGTATAGGTCTGGTGAGGAGGCAGAAAGGTCTATAAATCAGCTAAACAGGTGTGCTTGAGATTACAAATTCATTAATGAAGCGATGGACCTTTGAGAGAAAGCGATTGCATTTCAGCAATTGTCATAAACAGGTTTGTTTATGATGAGGACTGTGACCTTGCAGGCTGACACAGTGGCACACTGCGTCTTTTGAGACAAATACAGTGAGTGTAATTATCACTCTAATGGGCTTCAGGCAAAGACTCTAAAATAACCAAGGAGTTCTCATGTTCTCTCTCAGAAGTGTATGTTGGGACTAGTGCACAGGTAAGGTAGTGTTTAAAAACATTTTGGCAAATAAAATTGAAGAGAAGGTCCTTAAATTTAGAAGGGGATTGCATACTTTCACATATGAGTAGTAGCTACTTTCTTCTGCTGTGTCTCTTTATTTTCTCTGTTTCTATTTCTATCTTTTGATCTGATTGTGTTTCTTTGCCCTTGTATTATTTTTGCCTTTCCATCCACCTGTCTCTCTGTGGCCCTGCCTTATCTCTCTTGCTTGCTTGGTGACTCTGCTTTAAGGCAGGATCCGCTGTGCCCCACAGGCCATGTAATCCTACACACTTTAATGAAATAATAATTTAGTGCCTGTTTTTTCAAGACATCATGCCAGACCACAGATGAAAAAAGCCAATCTCAGACCTTACTTCTGTCGTTTATACAAATGTAAATAAAAAGTGTCATGTAAAACTACCAAGCATCCCCAATGGAGACCATTCCAGGGGATACAACACATTCTCCAGCCCCTACTTTCTCTAGCAGTCTAGACCCACAAGCCAGACCTAGATTTTACTTTTATTTACTTCTAGCTATACAGAAGAGTTCTGTAATGCACCTTCGATTTGCTACTTTAAGTTATTTTTATAGCAGCTGAGAATCCACCTCAATTTGGAAAGGTGTTAAACACAATGTCATCTACCCTCTTGCTCTAAGTAAGAAACATATGCAGAGAGATGGGATCCTCTTCTTCATTTGAGAGATTTCAATGAGTAAAAAAAAAGAAGAATTTCTATGAAAAGAACTTATGCTATTTTGTGTTTATTAAACACCTGCCAAAGGCCACGCTAAGCATCTTACAAGCATCACTTCATGTAACATGCACAAGAACCCTGTGAAGTAGGTGTTGCTATCCTCTTTCTGCAGATCGGGAAACTGAGGCTTGCTCCAAGTCTCATACTCTGTAAGGGACAGAGCCATGATTCAGATCTAAGCTGCTGACTCCAAAGTCCATGTGCTTGTGTGGTTACTGTGGGCAGCTTCTTTACACACATTCACTGGATTCAATCTCTGAGCAGTTAGCAATGGTAGTCGTTATTACTTCAATTTTATTCCTGTGGAAACTGAGGTTTCAAAGTTAAATTTTATCTTGACTATAATAGTGCATCTGGGAAGTGGTAATTTTGTACTTACACTCAGGTTCACACTCAGTACCATAAGACTCCACTGCTCAGAGCACCCTCCTCATCCCTCATCACCCCCCAGACTCTTTCCAACCAGGGTTTTGTGTTTTTACATCTAACCTAGATTCTCTGATAGTTGAGATGCTCTTACTTTTCCTCGGTATTGACGACTGAAAAAAAAATTGTATTTATTGTGGTCTTTGAGTATTCAGTCTGTGTAAAGTCTGATGTTCAGAACTGAAAGAGATAGAAAGATAAACAGGAACTGATTGCTGCCCTCAAGGAGCAGGGTTCCCAGTTGGGAAGAAGAAAGAAGCTTCATACCAAAGTCAAATGGCTTTTCAGTAGAAGACACATCACGAAGCAAGATGTGATGAATGGCTGAAAGAATGTCCCAGACAGTGTGCACGATAGGATTTCAGATGAGGGAGAAAGGGGCCGCAGAGGGGCAGTTCTATCTGTGTAATTTGCCTTCATATATTTAAAGCCTGTCATTAAGCCCTTCAAAAATTCCTTCCATAGGAGAAACCTTTTGATCTTTCCTTGGGCATGTTGCTCCCCACTCCTTTGGACATTTCTTTGCATCTCCTCCACCTTTCCCATGTTTCTTAGAAATGTTGGTATCTAAAAAATCAATTTAATAAAATTATTTAAGAAAGTCTTTCCTGGGTAGCATCCATAGCTAAGTGGATAGGGTGCTTGCCAATCCACTGGGGCTAGAGGGTTCAAGCCAGGCCCATGCCTGCTAAACAACAATGACAACTATAAAAAAGAAAAAAAAATTAGCTACTTGGGAGGCTGAGGGAGGAGAATCACTTAAGCCCAAGAGTTTTAGGTTGCTGTGAGCTGTGAGGCCATGGCACTCTACCAAGGATGACAAAGTGAGACTCTATCTCAAAAAAAAAAAAAAAAAAAAGAGGGTGGTGCCGGTGGCTCAGGGGAGTAGGGTGCTGGCCCCAGCCAAAAACTGCAAAAAAAAAAAAAGATTGAGCCTTCCCTTAGACCAGGGTATCACTCACTGGCTATAATGAGTTGTCACACTGTACTCTTGATCTGTTATCTTGGAGTGGGGGGAATGTACCCACAGGCATTTTTATTTAGCTCCTGGAATTAGAGGAGTCATGGAGAAATTTCCCACAGCCCCTTCCCAATAAGCAGATTTATCCTTCCTACCCAGGGGGCGATCATCTTTACAAATACCTTCCTAGGAAGCTCCTGGGTCCTGTGTTACACAATCTCCTAACCTCCATATAAAGACTTAGGACTGTGTTTCTGGGACAAGATGAGGGAGAAAGTGTGGTAGAATTTGAAATTACTGCTGGTGGGCTGAGAAGAGAAACTGGAAAAGAAAAGGGTGAAAGACCTAAAGAGTTAAATCAGCAAAATGCAGATGGAGAGACCTGGAGTAAATCTTACCTTATGTCACCATCCCGCCAGAGACCAAACCTGGTGAAAAGTTTACAGCTGAAGATATGCACCTTTTTTTTTTCTTTTGCCCTTCAGTCAAATGTCAGACACAAATCCTAGGAGACCAAAAGGTTAGTATGTCATAAATGCCCTCTGTCTGGAATCAAAGGTGACAAAGAGAAGAAAAACAGACAGGATAACCTGAGAGACTGTATCTACTGAACAGCTTTCAGAATCAATGCTTTACTGTTTTATGGGGAGCTATTAGGAGTTGCTTCACATTGTCACCTGATAAGTTCAAAGACATCTAGTTGCCAGAAGACAATTTCCAGTGAAGAAGTTGTCAACAACCTTTGATTCATGTTCTCTGTCAGAGCATCTTAGAAACTTTTTCAAAGCCCTCACTTCCCCTCTCTGGGGAAGAACAGGGAGTCTGTTCTGTGACAGGGAGCACCATACCCAGTCCAGGCTACTCCCTAGGGACCATTGGCCAGCCAGGCATGTGACTCACTAGCTCAGTTGGAGAGACTATGAGCATTTTGCAAAGGACAAACAGGGAGCAGGCAAGACCTACAGTCACACCAAGGTGGGGGAAGAGGACTCCAGTGCTGGACTCTGGGCAATGAGACTACAAGCTTTAGATGGGGCTTTGCTATTATCATTTAAGTTCACTCACTTTCAGACACATTACATTCAAATGGTGTTAGGAATACTATGGCGTATACCCACAGACGCGTTGGGACATTTGAGGGTTTTTTTTGTTAGGGTATTTTAGGAAAGCAGCATATTTTAAAAAAATAGTGGTTGAATCTGCATCTACCATGGCTCAAGAAGCAAGGGCTTTATAGGGAGAGGATGGGCCAGGAAAAACAGGAGAGAAGCATGTGTTGGCTTTAGAGCAGTTATCCAGATTCCGGACAATCGCCCCTTTATTTGGGCAGTCTAGTCTAAGATATTATATCTGATCTTTTCTGAGAGGCATCATTCCAAGCTCAACCTTAAATAATCTGTGCTATGCATGTAACAGTTGCTTACTAAAGGTTACATGAGAGGTAAATGGATGGATGAATAACTGACTAGCTTAAGAAGCCACTAGATATTTTTGCCAAAGTAATGGCCTGATCAACCATAACAGGTTATATCTCTGAGACAATGGAGGTGACCCCTTCCAAGCATGACAGTCCGCCTGGAAGGACATCATCCTGGAAATCATTTCTATCTGAAACTCCTCAATGCACATCAGAATCTCACGCTGGCTTTGCTGGGTGCCCCCTCCATGGCCTGTGTCCTCTCCTGTGCACTCCCAAGTCCATCTGCATGCCGCTTCAGTGTGTAATCTTGCTGGCTATGGGATTACTGATGACTGACAGCCTTTCCCTGAGAACACCAGGTCTGCCTGTAGCCTGGCTGTGCATGGATGCTTCACAGTGACAGGATTAGGCACTGAAGTTTCTCCAGGGACAGCCCATGTTCAGGATGTGTGTCTGAGATACTGTCAGACATGGCAGCCAGGGGACTGGCTACCAGGCTCTGATGCCTACTGTGCAAGAAGAGAATCACAGAAACAAAGCACCAGGGTCTATTCTCAGGCCAGCTTCCATGGGCTCCCGGCTGAGGCAGAGTGGCTCCTCCTCAGTCCGTCTGGCCAAGAAGATGCTGGCGGGCGGTGGAGGACTCCATCTGTCTCACCTCCTTTATTCTGAGTAGTGTTTACTCAGTAATTAAATGTGTTCTACCCCCCAAGCCCCAGCTGGATGCCTTGTAGTCACACAATACCCTCTCATCCAGGGCCAGGGATTAAACTTCCTGAAATGGATGTTTGACAGGAAATATGAGGAACCAGGAGGCAGGCAGGTACCTGAATGCTTGCAGCTTTTGGAACATCAAAACATACTGGCTTTTGGCCCCTGATAGGGAAGAATCAGCCCACTCAGTGCAGAAGTGGGATTAGTACATAGTTTCTTACCACGCAGTAAGTAAGACTCAGATGAATGTTTCATTCTCAGGAACTCTCAACTCCCATTTGTAAGGCTTGCATGATGTACATTAGGGCTTCAAAGGAAAATATAAGTCTCAATTTGATTCTCTGCTTATAACCAAAAGAAGTCGGTCTCCTACTTTTCTGTTGTAGAGCTAGCTTGGGGGAAGACTTTCCAGGTCCTTTGTGCATCTCATTAATTTTTCACCAACTCAATAAGCTGGAATCAGAAGTGGCCTCTAGGTCTAGGATGAGAAGAAGTCTTATTCTGTTATCACATCCCTTCTCTCCAATCCACTCCTGACACCACTGCTGCCTGTGGCCTTGTAGTCCTCAAGTACTCCCCAAATAAGGACTCTTTTTACATCTGTCAACTGGGCTCACAGTTCCTCAGGAGGACAAGCAGTGGTTCCATCCTAAGGAAAATTCTGATCACTATTATTAGAGCTAATAATAGGAAATGTCAGACGTGGGGGACAGAGGTAATTGGTCTGGTTCAGATGGACCCTAATCACTGTAATTTAGGCCTTCGGCAAATCCTAGCCCCACATGCTCTATCACCTTGCTGGGCAGGCAGAAGGCGACATCCGCACTTTTCTTGAGCAAAGCTATGGATCACTTCTGAGAGAGACTGAGCTTTGCAACCAGCACACCCTTTCCTTCCTGATCCTTTCCTGCTTCTTCCATCTGACTCCCAGCATTGCCCCACCTATGGTTGGTTATTAATGATCCTCTCCTCAGTTTGGCCAGTTTCCTAAAATCTTTAGCCACCACAGGGGCTGTGTCTATTCCAGAAATCCTAGTGTTAGTTTACTCCTTTTGCCAATGACTCCTGGAGCCTAAGATCATCAAGAATCATACAGTGACAGAGATGACTGACTCATTTCTACACTTGAGTTTATAGACTGGGCCACAGAGGCTACAGAGCTATAATGGCTTCCTAGTTCAAAGGGATGACTATGGCCAAACAGGATAAAAATCTAGCTCTTCTAACTCCTGGATTATAGATCATTCTAGTTTTTTCCCTACCAGCTCCTTTCAGTGCTTCTCCAACCTCCATGATGCAACTTCTCCTGCTTTCCTATGTTCATCGCTTGAGTATTTTGCAACTCATGTTTAAATCCATCTTGTTGTTTACAACCTCTGTGCTGCCTTCAGCTACATTTCCTTCTTCTCTCTTTCCTCCACCCTCTCTACATCACTGTGTTGTTCCATCTTCTTCAAGAAGACACAAAAAATTGGAGGAATGAAAAATAAATTCTGTGTTCTTTGCCAGAGTTCCCTGAGGGAAGTCATTAAGAAGCAGCTCTTCCTAGAGATATTTCTAATATGCTCATTATAATTGTGGCTGAAATTTTAACATCGAAGGTTAAAGTGTCATGCTTTTCTTTACTCTTTCTTTTATTTGCAATTACCTTTGGGAAGAGAACAAGTAGGACTGGTTGATGCAGTATTTCCTAACCCAGATCACACTGCAGAGGAGTGAACTACCTCAATGTACTATCTTGGACTCCAAGAGTCCCCCCAAAGGTGGAAATAAGCAGATAGAAAGGGGCTCAGAGAAGAGCTTAGAGGAGGAACAACTGGGAGGGCTAAATGATCTGTGGATGGGATGGATGGCAATATCTATTGGAGGGAAGAACTTTGCAGCTTTGATTCAGTTTTTAGGTACAGATAGAAAAAAATGCAAATAAGGAAGTCTAGATTCAAGAAAGAGAACAGAAATGGTCTAGAGATATGTGGTAGAGAATAGTCACCATAATCCATTTGTGGCACTAAAGGAATATCTGAGGCTGGATAGTTTATAAAGAAAAGAGGTTTGTTTGGCTCACAGCTGTTCAAGCTGTACCAGAAGCACAGCATTGGCATTTGTTGGTGAGGGCTTCTGGAAGCTTCCGCTTATGGCAGAAAGGGAGCTAGTATAGGTAGAGATCACATGGTAATAGAGGGAAACAGAAGAGAGAAGAGGGGGTGCCAGACTTTCCAACAACCAATTCTTGCAGGAACTCCGAGTGAGAATTCACTCACCGCCCCCTCCAGGGAGGGCACTAATCTACTCATGACAGATGCACCCTTACAACCCAAACATCTCCCATCAGTCCCTACCTCTAACATGGGGACCAAATTTCAACATGACACATAACAGGCCAAGCAAATCATGCCCAGACCATAGCAGTGCCCTATGATTCAGGGCAAACACAAGAGCTCCAAGTGCTCCAGCAGTTTTGAGAGTCAGAGAGGGACCAAAAGGGCAGGGCAGGGTCAGGCTCAGAAGGCCTAGTTTTTATTTTCAAATTACTTATTGAATTTAAACATGTGATTTCTCCTTACTGAGCCTCAGTCTCCCTAACTGTAAAATGAGGTGGTTACACTTGATTGTCTATCTGAAGGTCTTGATTTCTTCTAACTCTGTTACTAATGCCAAAATTCTCTGACATTGCAGTTCCACTTTGAACAATTCATCCAGGTGGACCTTTCTCTTGGTATTGTCATAACAAAACTAAGTCACGTCCTTTCTCTTCTTTCATGTCTCCCCATCCAAAAAGCAAAATCCTTTTCAGTCTTTTATATCAAGCAACTCCAAGCATCCTTTTGGAGACTCATTTTACTGGAGGCACAAAGCCCTGGGGTCTCAACCCTTGATGGAATTCTTTCCCTCATGGCCCCTTCCTTTCTTCTTCCCAAACTCACCTCCTGTAGTAGCAGGTTAAACTCATTTAACGTGTAAATGATAGCAAATCAGGAACCTCCTGCTGCTTATAATGATAACACTTCCTATAATTTGCATGATAAAATTCAACTGATTTCAGATAGCATTTCTCAGGACAGATAGGTGACACGGGGCTCCCCAAGAGGAATAAATTACCACCTCGAGTTCTGTGCCATCACAGTCATGGATGCGGATTGGCTAACATTCAACCCCAAACAAAAGCACAAAGCCTTGTCTAATGGAGCAATGAAAAAGGATATCTAGGAAATATTAACAAGTTTTGCATGGTAATTTATGCAAATACACGCCATAACTCAGCTGAAGAGGTTCAGCTCATACCTATAGATGGAATCTGCACTAGCCCAGGATTTTATGGAACTGACACCACCTCATTACATCTCAGAGTCTGTGGGTTTCCATACAAATCAGCACTGGAGAGATGTAGGGTGGCAATTAGTCTCCAGACTACCTGGATCAGAATCACCACAGGATGTCTATTAAATGCAATTTCCAAGGAGTCTATCACAGACCCATTGAATCAGAAACTCTTAGGATGGGGCCTGAGAATCTGTATTTTAATAAAATATTTTTTTCCTGACTTTTTTCTCTGCTTGACTTTATGGACATTGAGTTGGGTCATCTTTCTGAGTCTGGCCTCCCATGGTCAGTGCCATCATTACCTAGTTTATATATAAACACAATGACCATTATCCTAATATGTAAATTAGGTAAGTCACTTCGCCTTTGTCAGCCTCTGGTTCTGTATCTATAGAATAAGAGGCAGACTTAATTACTTTTTAAATGTTGCAGACCATGATTCTTTGTGGAAGCATGGGACAACACTGCAGGCCAAATAAAACTCATATGCAGGTGGCCAGTTGGCCAACTGTCCTGGATAGACCATATAACCACGCCTATTTGGAGTTCTGCCGCCTCCCAGGAACTCCAGCCAGGCATGGTCTGTCTCTCCCTCACCTCTCTCTGTCTCCTCAATTTCTTGCCCACCTAGTCTCTTTGAGCCTGGAAGCCACACTTACCCTACTGCTTCTACCAGGCATTATATCTAAACCCATATCCTTTATCTTAAAACTGGCATAGACTGTTGAAAGCTTTTGTTTGTTTTTCTTTTAAAGGCTGATGATTATATTTTCTATTCTTTATAGCATCTCTCCTCTGAAGCAATAGTAATTTGTATATTTTATATACTACAATATTTCCAACACCTAGAATGGCACCCATCATATAGTAGACCCTCAATAAATATTTATTTAATCGAGAAACCCAAGGACAATTACCTGCAGGAATAAAGAATGAGAACAGGGAAATACAGGGTGGCAGGGATATATTTTAACACCTCGATATATTAGCACATAAAACTAACATTTATTTACAGCCAAATGTGCTTGAGGTTCTCTACAGGCAATCACATTTATCCTTTACCATCTATGAGGCAGATATTAATATATACATTTTACTTGCAGAAATCAGGCTCGGGTAGGTTAAAATACTTACCCAGGGCTTCACATCAATAAATTGCTGGGGTCTATGTAACTCTACAACCCACAACATTTTGATCTCTTGATCTCAGCTCTGTGTTTCTCAAAGTAGAGGTCAGCAAAAGATGCCCACCATTTCACTTAAGCTAGTTTTCTCCCTACTTTATTGTTCTCTCTTTCTTGCTGGAAACCGGTTTCTTCAGTTTATTATGAGATTAAGCACAAAACTGAAGCTTGTTTAGATTGAAGCTCAGCTGTTTTCTGCAGCTCAGGCTGCCAACAAGCAGCTGCGCCATGACCTTGGGAGGAAGGTACATCAAGGCAAAGCCTCTTCTGGCATAGAAGGTGGCTGAGACAGTTTCTTCGGGACTGGTGTCTTCCTGTGAAGCATTGCCTCCTCTTTATCCTTCCAAACTTTTACAGAGTCATGTTCAGCTGTTTTCCAGATGATATTCCATGAATGTTCTCTAGATGTTTCCTCCTACAGCCCTGAGAATTTCTCAGATTGTGTATGCTTTGCAAATGATTGAAAGTGGCTAGGCTTTCAGTGGGGAAGAGATATTCCAGGACGAGGAATGGACATGAGCAAAAGCCGAAAGCAGCTCTACTAGTCCAAGGGAAACCCACTGATTCAATGGAGAAGTGCACCTTCCATGACAGTTTCCCCATGAGGGTCACTCAGAGGCCATTGTCCTTTTCTCCTTCCTCATCCCCTTCTTTGTCTCCGCATGGCTCACACAAAAAGTCCCTGTGAGAAAGGCTCACTGTTCAAGTGGCCTTATCACTCCTGGGAAGGAAAGGACTTCACCAGGTCACCTGACAGCTGCTATGCAGATAAAACACCAATGGCCCATTTGCCAGGCTGGTTCTCCTCAGGAGGGTTATGGGGATGGCAGGCCCCCAGTGCTTTGGGTTTCCCCAGCAATATCCTCTTCTGTTCAGCTCAACTCCTGGTCATGCAGCACATACAAGTGGCAGTCATCACATCAGGGCTGAAAGATACCCAAGGCAGCAGAGCTGTGAGTGCGGGTGGGGAGAGAAGTCATGAACATCAGGGAAGGACCGTTATAGTACACAAAGTTCACATGTAGCAAGATGGCTCACTGTTGGTGGACTGCAGTCTCCCTGGATTTCTAGCTATGCAAGGAACCTTCCTTTGTGCTTTTAGCTGCAAATCCAGCCACTATTTCTTTAAATAATGTTTTCATCTTATTGTAGGGTATCAGACCCCTCATAAACTACCAGCCAATCATCTGGATGCAACCACACTGAAGATTCTATCTAGGGAAGATGGTGTCCCTTGAGGTCAGGAAGTGCCTACTAGGAACCGGGCAAACTCAGAAGTGGTCTCAGTGGTGTTTCTCAGTCCAAAGCCGTCTGCGTGGGTCCCGGCTCAGTCTGACTCCAACGCGTACTGCACGCACTTCTTCTCCATGTTAGTCCTCAAGTCCCCTTCCTCTGGCTGCAGGCAAGTCTGCTTTCGTTACTCTCCTCCTCAACTACTTTCTGTAACCATTCTCTTTGCTCCCCACAAGCCCACCACTTGGGCTGTTTTTGTTCTTCTTACCAAGGGAGTTGTCAGAATTGAAAGCTCTTTTCAGGAAGTCAGAAAGAAGATTCTTGATTTTCTAAGTCACAATCAGATGCATTATTTGTTCAACTATCTTCTTTCAGGGGTGCAACACAAACACAACTGCATATAAGGCATCATGTATTCATGGGCTTAGGATAGTATGAATATGTGGGGGTGGGGGTGGGGACATGGTATTGTTCATCATAGGAGAAAAAGGAGACAAAAACAAAGGGAGAAGAAGCAGAAAAAGAGAAAGAACAGGAGCAAAAGAGAATAAGAGCCAGAGCCAGGGAGTCCCATCAGTATTGGTACCAGTGGCCCCAGGAATTCAATGTCCTACCCTTAGGTTAGTGCAGTTAATGTTAGATCTTTTCAAGGCCCCTTTTAGCTCAGGAGTTCAGTGCGTGTTTGGGCATTGTCTAGTGTGACATCCAGAGTGACATCCATCGTGGGCCCCTTTGGGCTGCTCTTGGGGGTGATGAAATTAGAGTTGTCAGTTTGGAGACGTGCAGCTCCACAGTGGGAGTGACCAGGGAGGCCAGCTCATGACAGTAAAGCCACAGCTCATGGTGTCTTCTGGGTGGGCAGCCTAGATGCCAGGCTCAGTGCCCCAAGGCCAGTGATCCAGCCTTCACTTTACATTTGTCATCCCTGCTTCATTTTTGTCCTCCTTAAAGGTGGTCTAGTGACAGAGGGACAAGTGAGCTGGCCATCCCCTGTGGGCTGGATGCCAAGTTCACACATCACCATCAGGACCCATTTATGGCTTAGCCAGCTTTCTCACACCCTGTGCACCTCCGCAGAACACCCTTCAGAGAGCGGATTCTGATAGACACAAGCTGTGCTCGGGGTACCTGCATTTCATCCATGTATGATCTGGCCTCATGAGCACACTCGCAAGTGCTGCTAATGGGGAGGTCAATTAAATAATGCTTTCCTTCCCCACAGTTCTGACACTGCCAGAGAAAGGTGCTTTCCAGATTATTAACAACAATTAGTGGGCGAGTAATCAACTGTGAAAGGAGGCCAGTTGAGGTGGCAGGGAAAATCCCAGCTTACATTCCTGGGGCCAGGGCTTCCCAAGGGAGTAGATTACATCCACAAACAATCAGAGAGCTGAGAAGGAGACAATCTAGGGTTCCTTGGGGCAAAAGTTTAGGAAATGCTGGCCTGGTGCTGGAGTGCTTGGGACCCCAAATTATAATGCCTGGCAAACTCTCCCTGTTGGATTTAGTTCATGATTCTGAGGGCAGAGTCATTTCCTTAATATGCAAAGCTACAGGTGCATGAGCCAGCCATTAGAGCTGGAAATGACATTCATTGTGTAATTCGGGGCCACTCCTATTAATTTATCCAAAGGATAATTTGTCTGGACCCAGTGATAATATCTAGTAATTTATTGTTGGAGATCTAGTATTTAAGATATTAATTCCTGCTAAATTACAAAGACCTCATGGGAAGGACAGCACACTAAGCATTATAAATTAATGTGATCAGAACAATAGTAACGACAAAACCCAGCATTCTCCATATCATTGTCATCATCACCATCATCATCACTGCCACCACCACCACGATCATCATCACCAAGTATTAATAATACGTATTGTAACATTTGTTCCTGATGCTGTTTAAAGCACTTTACATGCATTCCTCATTTAATCCTCATTATAGTGCTATGAAATAAGTACTGTTATGATTTTTGAAAAAAAGAAAACTGGAGCTGAGTATGTAAATAAGTAGGTTGAGGCTACCAGCTAGCAAGTGTAAGTGCTAGAAGTCTAAACTATTCTAATCTCTCTGGGGTCTGTATCTTAACTACAGTGTTTCTAGAGTTGACCAAACAGATGAGTCTTAATTTTAGCCTTGGGGCTATATGGCTTTGGACCTTTCTATGGCAGACTCTATGTGTATGACATAGAAATACGAGTACAAATAAGGCCAAGAGAGTAAAGTAGGATGAGGCAAGGGAGGTGTGTAGGTGCAAAACTTAAGGTGGCACCTACCTTAGAGCTAGCCAGCGTAAGCCCCATGCTCACAACCCTGGGAGCAAGTGCCTTTTCTTTTTTTGTACCCCAAGAAGGTAGGGACTGCCCTAGTCTCATCCTATGCTTGACTCTACTAACAAAAGCTAAATGAGATCTTTCATTTAAGTGCTTGGCATATAGTAGATTTCTAAAGGCTAATTTCATTCTTTTTCTTGAGTCTAATGATATCAGATCCTTCCTGGAGAGCATAGTTTATTGCAAGAGAACAGAGGGATCACAACAGCCCACTGTTTGGATCAGAGTATGAGGGAGAAGGAAGGGGACTGGGAGGGCCCTGATGACAAATCTCACCATTTGCTTACAGCCTGTTTGGCTACACTCACTTCACCTCTTAGCCCAGCCTGGGAACCTACAGTTTCCTCCTATCATGGTGAAAGTCTTGCTTCAAAGGAGTAGAGCTCAGATGCATCTGCTCTGCCAGAGAGGTTCATATTTTCTGGGCTTCTTGGATGCTGATTCTCTGGGGCATCTGGTGGTGTCTGTATTCTCTCTACCCTTCTGCAGTTACCTGCTCTTCAGGGGACATCCACATGTACCCCATCAGCAAAGAGGTCCCCTACCAGGAAGGCTATTTTGTATAAGCAAGATTATCCTTTAGAGTAGAAAGATATTATGACTGGAGGGAACTTTGTCAGCCATTTTGTCAAAACCTTTCATTACAAAGATTTTGTCCCTGAGGCCCAGGGAAGAGGAATGACTGATTAGCTGTTTATGAGTCAGGACAGCTTGCAAATAGAGCTGGGTCTTCTGAAGTTTTTGCTACTCGGTGCTGTGGTTCTTGTTTTATGTCTCTTTCCACACCATGTATGACGTGTGCAACCAAAGAAGCTAGAAAAGAATGCAGCATATCAGGAATGTTCTAAACAATATACCCCTTTCTTTTCCATAAAAGCTGCTTGAAGAATGCTGGGGGATTACCTACCCTTCCCATCTAGGAATTCCAAATTAATATATCAGTAACCCTTACAGAAGGCACTTTCTGTATTCGACTTTCCTTCTTGTTGGGTGTGTGTGTGTATAAATCAGGGGCAATTTGGTGCCAGCAGGTAATAAAACACTTTCTCTTCCTGTTATAATAAATTGTAACCTTTCCCATTTCAGGGAGCTAGCAGAGTGCTTGGCACAACACATGCTGTTTTTGAGCATCTCCTGGTTCTCTCCTGCCATCTTGTATCCCCAGCACTACAGCCCAAGAGGGAGAGCTGGGCTCTTCTCGACCATATGGGTGCTGCCAATACAGCGTGATAATTATGCTTTAAGGGACAATTGTTTTATGCATCTTTCTCCTCCTCTCCCATCTTCCTAATGATGACAGAGTCACATGGCCAGTTCTGTTCTCTTTTCCCTCGAGTCACAAAGTGACTCTTTCTAGGAGTCTGGTTATTTGTTAATTACTGGCAAAGTCTGATCTGACAGAGCCCCTTAGCATTTAGGATGCTGTGATTCTCTGAGACCTGAAGCTGGCTATTTAGGGGACTGTCACCCTGGGACCCCAAGCACTAACTACTTCTGAGAGAAATGCTTAGCAAACACTATTCTCTCTCTCAGATGACTTATGGTCACAGTGATTCACACAATCCTTGAAGACATAATTTAGAGGTGATTTGGAATAGACAAGTAATTGTGTTATCTCTTTGTAGCCCTGGATGATCTTAGGAAGGGGGGAAATTTTCGCTATTCACCACTCACTAAGTATGTTCATGTATGTGAGTGTGGGTAGAATGATAATTTAGATTTATTTGGCTTTGAGAATACAAAAACAATTCCATCAACAACATGTCATTTAAACTTCCCAACAACTCTCTGAGGCTATTTGTATTATCTCCACTTATTGAAAAAAAAAATGACTTGTCCAAAGTATAGAGCTAATGAGAAGCAGACTTGAGACTTAAAACCAGGTGCATTGGTTTCACATTCAGTAGTTCTCTGGTGACACCATACCTACTTCCAGGAAATCTTCCAACACACACTAGTCCCATGTTACTTAAGGAGTGGTTCACAGACTAGCAACACGGGATGGCCTGGGAACTTGCTAGAAACAACAAATTCAAACCTACTGCATCAGAATCTGCATTTCAATAAGATTCTAGGTAATCCCTGTTCACAATGAAATTGCAGAAGTCATGCTTTAGAACATGGCCATTCCATAAAAATATGATACATACTATACAGGCAACTTTAAGTTTTCTTGTAGTTGCATTAAAAAAGTAAAAAGAAACAAGTGAGATTAACTTTAACGGTACCTTTTAACCCCTAACATCAAAGGCAATATCATTTCAACATATGTCAATATGAAAAATGATTAATGAGAAATTTTACATTTCATACACAAGTCTTTGAAATCTGGTGTGTGTTTTACATTTGTACATGTCACTTCAGACTGGGCATATTTCAAAGATAATAACCTTGAACCACATGGGGTAACAACATGGGGGTGAGTGATGACCATTCTGGACAGTACAGCACTAGAGCAGTGGTTTTCAAACTTTAGTACACATTGGAATCATTTAGAGAGCTGGTTCAAACACAGATAGCTGAGTGTCTACCTCCACGGTTACTGATTCAGTAGATCTGAGTTGGGCCTCAAGTGTTTACATTTCTAACAAGTTCCCAGGTGAAGCCAATGCGGCTGGTCCTACCTTGCCAATACTTTGATAACCATTGCTCCAGAGGCTCCTCTGCCCCATCTAAGAAGATGTAAGTTCCCGGGAACAAGGAGAACTCAGGCCCGTAGGAGGAAAATAAATGACAATGAGAAGAAAGAACAGAGGCTTCTTGAGCTGCCAAATGGAGTGGAGTAGATAGTTCGCTGGGGATAGACACAGTTGTCCACAGTAAGATAAATCAGTAAGCAGATCTGACCACATGTTTACATTATTTGTAAAGAATGTGTGCACGTCTAGACTCACTGTCATACAATGACATTGTGACACTGAAGGTTACTGTCAGATGGTGATGCCAAACACCAAGGGTACTTCCTTTGCAGTCTGTTACCTCTTCCTGCGTCTTCTTCCTTGAAAACTATCCTGAAACCCTTTGTGCCTTTCCAGGCCCGTTTCATCTCCCTGCTGTGCCTCTGAGGACCTCCTTAGTAGGCTTCCCTTTTAGGCTCACCCCACGCCCAATTCATTCTGCACATCACAGCCAGAAAGTCTCCTTTAAAAAGGTAAATCCTTTCAGGTCTCCCCTCTGGTTTAAACATTCCAAAAGCTTTGCCTTAACTTGGAAATAAACTCCAGCCTATTTCAGGGCCACTTAGTGACACTCCCTAATCATTCTCCTGCCGCACATGGGACTGTTGCCCCCTCAGCAGCACGTTCCAGAGACTCGGGCCTCTTTTTCTTTTTTGGACATGAAACAGACAAAATTTTTCTCTGACTGCAGACCTCCACACCAGTCTTCTCTCTGCTCAGAATTCTCTTCCTCTCCTGATCTGTCAGGCTGGCTGTTTCTTCTTTCAGGTCTCAGTTTAAACACCACATCCTCCGAGAAGGCTCTTTGGAACACCCTAGGGAAAGTCATTCATCCCTCCTGGTCTTCCTCTTCTTCTGAATCAGTCTTCCTTATGCTTTCCTCCGTCTGGTATGCTGTTTTATTACGGTCATTTCTGTGTTCCCTGCTTCATACTGGTCTGAATATGTTTATAAGTAACAAGTGGAACCAAATACTCAGTTCAGTTTTGTGCTCACCCTCACCCTGCACAGGGCTCAGCTCAGCTACAGACCTTCCTGTATCTGTTGGTCAACTGGATAATTTTGTCACATTGATAAATCATGAGGACACAAACAATAGGAAAGATGATCTTGAATATGTTTTCGTTGCTCAAGGCCATCAGATGGTAGCAGCAGAAGGGAGCTACTGTTTTGCCCAAAAGTATTAAAACAGTAATGTAACCATATCAACATGTGCAGAAATGGTCCAGGGAAACAGGAAAATGAACCAGGCCAGACTGGCTGATACATGAGGGTCAATGTCACGAAGAAAACACATTAGTTTTTCACAGTAAAATACTCATCAGAAGAGGCAGGCTGGTGGCATGAAGGGAGATTTTTATATCCTTTATTAGGGCAATAGATAGAACTTGATAGCTCCTTTGCCATTTTAAATTAAATTGAATCCAACTTGCTTGCTGAGTGTAGAATTTTGTTTTTAGGCTTCAGCTGTCATCTCTGGGATATATCCTGTTTCCTTTATAGCCAGACCATAGCTATTGATCCCTGGTATCTTTGTTCCTTCCCTGTCTAGGTGCAGACAAGATGCAATCTCAGGGAGCGAGATTGCCTCCCTCCCAGAGGGGTGTTACCAGAGAATTCCCCGGGGTAGCTCAGTGTGGGGTCTCCTTTCACTGCCTCACCCAGGCCAGGCTGCAGAGCATCAGTTGGAGGCTTCAGTGCCTGAAGCAGAGGTTCTAATAAATCAGCCAGAATCCCACAGAGGGACCCCACCAGCTCAGGCATTTAGAGAGAGAAGACCAGAACCAGAGCATTCTTCATCCTGCCTGGTGTTTCCTTTCTCCTGGAGGTGCTTTTTGTTATGTCATGACCAAACAGGAGTCCTGGAGCCTGCAGCTATTGTGAGCCTCAGAGCTGCCTGGCTCTGTGTGTGTGCATGTGTGTGTGTGTGTGTGTGTGTAGGAGGAAGCACACGCTCTCATATGCCTTTTCTCCCTCTTTTCTTCCTTTTATTATCATTAATAATGAAATATTGAGACCAGGCTGCTAATGAGCCTAAACTCCCTCCTGTTAGTTTATTTTTCGCCTTCAGACTGTCACTTCAGAGTAAATTACTTTTCTCTGCATCTTGTTCCAGTAATATTACACCAGCATGACCCTCCCCCTCCCTCCCCTCTTCTAATTTCAGGGTTATTCAGTTTCACTCACTGCAGTTTACTAAGCGAGGGAGGTCGGCCCATCTATCATACTTAAACCTGCACAACGTGTCCCCTCCTGCAATTGAGATATCATTTTTGATGCACTGGGTCGAGTCCGGTTTTAAATACTTACACAATACACAGAGAGATAACCTATAAATAAGTAAATAGATAATATATACCGTATCTGTATTTATTTCTTGAGTCCTACAGGAAAGCAACTTAGAGCCAGAAAGGCAGAGTGAGAGCTCTTTGGGAGGGAGGGGGACTCAATAAGCAGACAAGCTGCAGTCCCAGCCACCAGCGCCACCCGCGTCACTGCCACCCGCCCCACTGCTGCGTCTGCTCGGCTCTGGCTCCTGTTCATTTCATGGCATGCTAAGCATTTCCTTGTCAATTGGGAGATGTCACGATGTAAAAACAACCAACATTAAGTAGATATTTTGTGCCAGCACGACAGCAAGTGTCTCAAATATGCTTTTGTCTCCTGTTCAAAGATGCTAAACTGGTCTTCATCAAGCCGCCACTATTTCTTCGTGTTTCCTTTGCTGCTGGTAAATACAAAGAACTCTCGGCTGCTTTCTCTCCCTCTCAATTGTCTCCCTGGTTTATTTCCTCTTTTTCTTGTCTTCATATTGGTTAAAAACAAGGACTCCCAAATCTCTTTTCATGTCCCAGATCTGACACTTTCCATGTGAACTTGGACAACTAATTTAACCTCTCTGTCTGTGTCCTTGGTTATAAAGTGCTGATAATGAGAACGTTTTTCCATAATGTTTTGAGGACTGAATGACTTAATACGTGTAATGTGCTTGATACTGTGCTTCTCATATCTATAAATTCTCAATAGATATTTTTCTTCTTTATTTTCTGCCTCGACTGTGCCTTTCCTCTCGCTCTTCTCTTTCTTTTTTACCACTGGGAATTCTGACCTCAGAGACTTAACTTTTACTCATCATCCACCTGTCTATTCTATACACAACTGAGAATATTTCAACTGTGGTAGCTGATAATCGCAGACAGCACTGTGTAAAAAAATCTTTGGAGCCTGAAGCAAGAAGAAAAATCAGTAATACTGATCCTGTTTTCATTTAAGATTTTGGCATTTTGTTTATCATGGGCTATTTTTTGCTTTAACTATAATTTTTTAAAACATTTCATTAAAGTATCATTTATGTTGATCATTGAGCTTTCTGGTAACATGCTGTGTCCCACAGGCTTTTTTGTACTGCTTCAACCCCAGCCCTGGCAGGCGTGGAAATTGATTTAGTTCTAGTTCCCCCATCTTTTTCCTCTTATGCTGTGTGTGGACACTTGTAACAGCATATACCTTCTTGATAAAGGGCCACCCTCCTGGTATGGGTCATTGCAGGGGCAAGTAAGGAAGAGTCAGTTTTTTTTTTTTTTTTGCAGTTTTTTTTTTACTTTTTTGGCCAGGGCCAGGTTTGAACCCACCACCTCTGGTATATGGGGCTGGCATTCTATTCCTTTGAGCCACAGGCACCACCCGGAAGAGTCAATTTTATGCAGAAGAGAAACTCTCTTTGAATTGAACATGAAACAAAAAACAGGCAGGGAAACACAGTTGAGATCAACACGACCTAGAGGTTAGGCCTCCAAATCTCCCCCAGCTGATCCATGAAATCTTGTCTTGCCTCCCTTGATAGGATGTGAATAGGGGCCAGCCTGGAGGTGGATTATTTATGAAACTGACTCTCTGGGTGTAAGATGGTGCCATAGAAGGGTCATTCAGAAGAACACAAATGGCTTAGCTTTTTCTTTCTCGTTTCTACCCAAGTGTGTAAGAATCCTCCCTTGGGATCAAGCATTTTTATGGAGGTCTTCTGCTGTGCCCCATGATAAGTAGGAGCTGGACAGTATTTGTTCCTTACAGTTCTTTTGGTTTAAGAATAAAATTTCAGGTGTGAGTCAAAGGCAAGGCCAACTATTTAGCCTTCTAGAGTTTTTCACTGATAGGGACAGTGTTGTCCCTATTTCCCCTGAGCATTTAGAACACTGCTTAGAAATTATGCCAGACTTTCCGAACTTTGAGATTCCAGGGGTCTAACCACCTTTAAATATATCCTAGAAAAAGCTACTTTCTGTTAAATGTTGAGATGTATTCTATCTCTTCTAATCCCACCCAAATCTTCTAGCTAGCCCTGCCTTAATGGTCAAAACCAGGCAGCGTACAGGCTTGGGGTCATTCATGTCACTAAGCAAAACTCATCTTATCAACCTAACACAAGTCTTCTTTTTTTTTGCTCCCAAATTGATTTTATCTTGAAGCAAATTGTCAGTAATGCTTTTGTTCTTCCAATATTTGCAAATATGCCTGAAGAATATATCAAAATGTCAGAACTTGAAGCCTGGGGCCATTTGCCTCTGTAAACATGTTTCAAGGTCTGTCCTAGTGCAGAAATCCCTAGAATAGTTGTCTTCAAACATTAACATGTATCAGAGCACCAGGAAGGCTTATTACAATTGTTGGGCCCCACCCACAGAGTTTCTGGTTTAGTGGATCTAGAAAGGGATCCAAGAATCTTTGTTTCTAACATGTTCTCAAGTAATACTCATGCTGCTCACTTGGAGACCTCACTTGAGGAACACTGGTGCAGATAGAGATGGTCCTCAGGTTACAACTTCAAGTCAGTACTCTTGCTGGTCAGTTGAACTGTCCTATAAATTCAGTATAGAGAGATAATGTTTTTCTTTTTTATCAGTTCCTTTCTGGTATCCTATCTTGTATGAATCCCTGACCTCCTCTATATCCTTGAAAGTCTTTTCCATTCAGCCTTATTCAGGATGAGAAGAACAGAGTAAGGGGATAGCACACCACCACTTCTTACCCATGTTGTTGCAGAAACAGCACATGCCACTGGGAGGAGGGTGGAGAACACGGTCTGTCAGGTGCCTAAGAGCAAATGGAAAGTGATTTTGGTTAATTTATAGCCCTCTCTGCTGCACCCCTTGAGAGTATTTGGGAATTCTATTTTGTTTTGTGAAAGTTATTCTGTTACTAGTCTCAATTTTCCACTTTACATCAACTGTGTCAAACACTGGGAACAGTGTCCTATGTCCCTTCTCTAATTATTTGTCACCTTTCCATGACCCAGCACTACTTCCTAGAGAGACAGTGCTTCCCTGCTGCATCTTAGGAGGTTGAGGAAGAGTGTCACCAGGTGGGGGGAGATGCTGATTCTTCTTTAAAAATCTGGGATTCTCTTCTATAAGAACTTCTGAGATAATAAAAAGCACAATGGTGGGAGAAAAGGGGTGGATAGGAAGAATGAAAGTTTTCATGCTCCTTTTTTAGCCTCTTCATAACTTCTTTTTCTGCATTTCAATTACATCTAGTCTGTATGAGAATATGAGAATGACTGAAGATCAATTTTTGTTGCAATTAGGATTCTGACAAATTTAATGATGATGTATAACTATAATATGTAGGCTGAGATACTTAAAATAGCCTAGAAACCATCACTTGTACACAGACATGTTATTACTTATGCTGAAATGACGTTTTTGTGTGTTGAGTAAGGTTAGAAGGGAAACATTCACACTGAAATCAGTTTCCTTCCCACACCCTCCTGGAGTTTACCAAAAGAGAATGAATTGTCATGAACTCTTTTCTGGCTCTTGGTGGCTCTGCCCACATACTTATTTATACACTTCTCCCTGTTCCTTCCAGGACTGACTATTTTCTACATAGAAAGTCTAAGTAATTGAAAGAAGCACCTCTATAAAGCTTTTATATCCCTTAGAGATCCCTGGGACAAGGAACTGATGTACTAAAATTGTTTTAGAATACAACAAACTATTAAATGGGCATAAGTCCTTATATTTTCCACAGTAACTTTGCATGCATTTTTTTCCCATTGGTGCAGTTTATAATCTTGCAAAAAATATATAGGGTGGGCATTGTTCCCAATTTACAGATGGAAAAAGTGACATGCAAAGGGGCAGTGTGATCTGCCGAAGGTCATCCCATAAACTTGGAGATGGTGGTAGGATGAAAAATAACACATTTGTGCTAAATGGAATGTTGGGCGCAGACACATGTGAATATCCCCCCACCAGTGTTAAGAAAACCTTTTCCACTTCCTTTCTGCAATCCACACCATGAGAGAGGCTTGTAAAGTTATTTTTTATATAACTGTAATAAGACCTCGGGCCAATAAATCCTTTTGATGATATAAATTCTCAGTCTGCTCAGCCATGAGCTCCAGAGAATTCTAACATAATACATGCACATTTTAGACATCAAAACTATTTACCTTCAATAAAAATTATGATGTCAGTTGGGCGCCTCCTTTGGCTCAAAGGAGTAGGGTGCTGGTACCATATACTGGAGGTGGTGGGTTCAAACCCACGCCTGACCAAAAGCTGAAAAAAAAGAAAAAAATGATGGTGTCAAAATATCATGGACATAGCTTAAACAAGCAAATGATCAAAACACTTGTTATCACTGCCTATGTTTTCTGAAGAGAGTAAAATTTGGAACTGTAGTTCCAAATAATCATTTGTGTTTCTGTCCTCCCCACATCCAATTCACTGTCCAGGAAACAAGTATTTGGTGAAGCCCAGCTCAGCTTTATCACAAACCTTGTCATGGTTCCGGGAGCCTAGAGCACCTCCGCTACATTTTCTCTTCTCAGAGATACCTCACCACCATGATTAATGAGACCCATTCCACCATTTTGAATTTCAAGTTCCAACTATAGTTCCTACCACATAGAGTTTTATGTGTTATTATCAAATATTAGCTCTACATATTATTAAATGTCTATGTGTTTCTAAACTGATGTCACATGTGACCTGAGCAGGCATGCCCTGAGAAAGCATTTACTTATATATCTTTAGGACCTATCAAAGGAGGCATGCGTAAAATGACAGAAAGCAAAATGAGGCAAAAGCAAGAGCAAAACACTTCTTCATTTTCTTCCCTTTTCCCAAAATGTGCTCGTTTTCCATCTGTTTATGCAAAATTCTTCCTCAAACTGTTTTCCTATTATAACCACATTGCGGACAGTCTGAGGTGTTGGGGAGAACATTGTGGCGTTTCCTATGAATCCCCCTCTCTCCGGCTCGGGCTCGAATGCCCTTGTGGTGCTGACTAACAGCTTGGGCTCCATCCAGAGCGCTGAGCCTTGCTGGCATCACAATTACATTTTTTGCGTAGTCTACATTGTCACATTAAACTCCAGATGCTTTCTCTCAAGTTGCTAAATTAACAACACACACGTTTTGGGTCCATTAACATTAGACTGCGATCACAGTAGGGTTGTCGCTCAGAAAGGTGATTGTGGTTGTATCTTCTGCTCTCACCATCTCCTTGGATTTTTCTTTTTATACAGTTAGGTCACAGAAAATGAAGGTAGAAACCTAAAAGTGTTTTAGTAAGGAAACTGTGTCCCCTTCAAGAGAAAAAGAATCACTATCCTACGTCTACAGTAGATTGACATGTTTTATGAAGTGCAAGTGACATCTTTTAATGTAAGTACTAACAAAATTACTGTTGGAAGGTTTTTTTGAAAGAAAACTAATATACTTTATGACATAAAATATATTAACATGTCAGTGTTTTAACGAATGTTTATAAAAATATATTATAGCCATTTATTGCATTTGTAAAACAAGTTATGGACTAACAAGATAGAAGATGTTTTGCAAGTGATGTTGCTGTTACTTAGAAAGTGTGTCTGATGTCTGGACTCAGTGTAGAGAGGGGGCACATTTGACCTCTTTTAAATAGAAAGCACTTCATTTTGGAAGATCAATAAATTGGTCTCCACAATTGTCAGCACTCATTTAAAGCAAACTCATTTGTGCTTCTATGTAAGTTCTTTCCTCCCAAGTCTTCTACATCATGAAATATTTTGGTATCTACCTGCGAAACTGGTTCACAAATGCAGCAATGGAATCACCTGTGGCTCTGTAATTGCCATTGTACTTAACTGTAGCCTTCATTAGACTCTCAGCTCATGAACCAGACTGAATGCTTTGTTTCCTGTGTGCTCAACGCCTAGCTCAGGGTAGGACACACAGCAGACAATCACTGAATGTTCTATAGGTAAATGAAATAAAGAGTGGAAGAAACAGAACTGAGATCTGGTGACCTATCTCCTAATTACAAACTTGAGTAAGTTGGCGTCTGTTTTGTGCTGCTATAACACAATAGCTAAGACTGGGTAATTTATAAAACACAGAAATGTATTTTCTCACAGTTTGGAGGCTGGGAAATTTAAGATTGAAGGGCTGGCGAGGGCTGCTGACGGGGCCCTTCTTGCTTTTTCAGATCATGGTCAAAGGCAAAGGACAGGAGATCAAAAAGGGGCAGAACTCGCTCTTTTATAAGGGCACCAATCCACTCATGAGGGTGAAGCCCTCATGGCCTTATCACCTCTTAAATGTTTCACCTCTTAATCCTATTATAATGGCAATTAAATTTCAATATGAATTTTGAAGGGGACTTTAAAACCATAGCAGGTGTATGGAGATAGTGCATTTATTATAAAGAATGGCTTTTTCAGTTGTGTTAGCCTTACAAAATGAGACAGACATTTTTAAATAACCATTATTAACTGGAGAGCTATGGGTTCAGACCTTCAAGCTTATTAACAAAGAACATCTTTGCTGAGAGGAGAACCTTAAATTCAAGATATGATCTTGGGTTCTCTTTTGGGGAGATGAGATCACTGAGTGAAAGGACCCTCATGTAATACAACTTGGGGTGGAGATCCACACCGCTCTTTGGGCTTCCTCTGGCATTGGCTTTTCTCTTAAATTCTCAATATCCCTTTATGCAATGTTGTCACAGACGAGGGGCTGGAAAAACCTGGGTGAAAGATATGTTTTGTCTTTTAAAGTACCTGCTTAATTTTGCACACCATTCTGGCCACTGTCCCTCTCCCTGTATTCTCTGCTTCTGCAAACTCCTAGAAAGTTTGAACTTCCCTCACAATTCCCTCACCAAAGCCCTTGCAACCTCCATTCTATGAGGGGTGAGATGTGATTTAGGCATGGGAGCAGTTTTACTCTGCTAAGCACATTCAACTCAGGAAGAGGTAGAAAGGACTTTCCAGAAGCCAAAGCAACAACCTGCCATATGTGAGTTGCTAAAACTAAACTCAACCTTAATGGGGCTGTAGTTTTTATAGGACTCGAGATGAAGTTTATTTGAAAAGGCAATTGTATTTTATGAAATTTGAAAATTAGAGAAAATTATAAAGACAGGGAATATTGCCACACCATAATCCCATCCTCCAGATGTAACCAATGTTTACATTGGGTCATTAAATCTGAAATGTCTGATTTTGTATCAAAAGTTTATTATCAAATCTCAAACAAGAAGTGGTATGATTAATCAACATGCCTAAACTGTGGACATAGTTCTGCCATCTTAACAGCAGACTGTGTATGCCAGCAATGAAGAAGCCTGGTGGGTTAGTGGCAATGAAATCACAAAAGGCATTTCCCAGCTTATTGAGAATTGAATATTTTTCCTTGAAAGAGGTGGTCCATAGCCTGAAAAAGTGGTAGTCAGTTGGTGCAAGGGTTGGTGAATATAGTGAATGACAGAGAGTTTACAAGTCCAGGATCTGTAGTTCGAGCAGCGTTTGTGCAACATGTGGCCAAGCGTTGTCTTGCAAGAGAATTGGCCTGTCTATATCACCCAATGTCAGCTGCTTACACGCATGCATCCCATCATATCATTTAGTTGGTTGCAGTAGACATCTGCTAAAACCGATTGACCAGGTTTCATGAAGCTCTAGTGCATACTACCAGTGCTGGATCACCCAACAGACACCATTAGCTATTTGTGATAAATATGACTTGGTCTGGGACTGGGGTTGACATTTCATGTTTACCCAACCCTTGTGCCAAACGCTGGCAATTCTCAAAAAAGAGTTCATTTTTCATTGCATGTAACAATTTGGTGTTGAAATGGTTCACCTTTATGTTCTGATAGCAAAGAAAGGCACATTTCGAGGTGATTTCTCTTCTGAGACTCATTTTAATTCATGTGGAACCCATTTATATCCAGCGTCTTTACCTTGCAGATTTGTTTCAAATGGTCCAACATTGTTGGAGCAGTCACATCAGACCTAGGTGCTAATTCACACATAGGTTGAGATAGATTCACTTCTACTACAGTCTTCAGCTCATCATTATCCACCTTGGTCTCAGATCTCCCCACGTGGCTCATTTTTCAAGATCAAAATCACCAGAATGGAACTTCTCAAACCATCAGTGTACTGAGTGTTCATTAGCCACATCCTTCCCAAGCACTCTGCTGGTATTTGGAGCTGTCTGTACTGCTTGGGTTCCAGGATGGAACTCATTCAAAAATAACATACATTTTTGACTCACCCACATTTTTGCAAAAATTGCTCTAAAAAATTTTTTTAAAGAGAATAACAAGCCAAAAGATGCATTTGAAGTAATGAAGATGTACCTTCACAGCAAAGAAAATGAGAAAAGTCAAAGTGAAATGTCAGAGATATCAACCGACCAACTTAGTACTTAAGGAAATCAGACATTTTGTACTGAATGACATCATATTTGGTATTTCTGTTTATTTTAGATATTTATATGCACACAAACACACACACAGCCCACAGACATTATCTATGAGAGAAAATATAGATGCACATACATAAGTATATACAAACATGCCTACACATGTCAATGTTTTTGTAGAAAATTATAGTCACATGTTTATACCATTTTGTATCCTATTTCTTAACCTAGATTAACTGATAATTGAAGGCTATGATGAAGTTAATACAAATTTATCCAGTAACAGAAATGCTACTATTGTCAATCTAGAGTGAAATATTCCTAAAATTTGAAAGTAGCTTAGAATTGTTAACTTAAACTTCATTTCTCTTTCCCACTCCCTAGATAAGGCAAGCGATCTATTTGTTAACATCACACGTCCTTCTACTTGTGAGCATGGTCCTTTTTTATGGCACCACGACAAGATGTTAGTGGTGGGAAATGGTGGGAAGTCCAAGTTCTAGAGTCAGACCCTGTTCAAATCCCTGTTTTGATCTTTATTAGCTTTGTGATATTGAACAATAAACTCAACTTCCATATATTATTTTTGCCTCATTATTAAAGCAGAGATAACAGTAGTGCTTGTCTTGTATGAATGTTGTAGAAATTAAATGAGTAAATACATAAAAAGCACTTTGAGCAGAGACTGGTATTTAATATGTGCTCAATGAATGTTAGCTATTATCATTATTAATACACATACTATCTCTCTCTCCAGCAGAAAACACATTTTCAAGACCACGGTCATTTTGAATTCTATTTAGACATGCCATAATAAGACTGAGAAGCAATGGCTCAGCGCCTGTGGCTCAAGTGGCTAAGACGCCAGCCACATACACCTGAGCTGGCTGGTTCGAATCCAGCCTGGACCCGCCAAAGAACAATGACGGCTGCAACAAAATAAATAAATAAATAAAATAACCCAGAGTTGTGGCAGGTGCCTGTAGTCCCAGCTACTTGGGAGGTGGAGGCAGGCAAATTGCTTGAGTCAGGAAGTTGGAGGTTGCTGTGAGCTGTGATGCCACAGCACTCTACCCAGGGCAACAGCTTGAGGCTCTGTCTGTCTCAAAAAAACCCAAAACAAAACAAAACAAAAATGGACTGATAGCAACAATGTGATTTTTTAATCAACCCATCAGTTGATCAGAAAAAAAGTATAATACATGTATGAATGAACTAGGCCTTGTGGGGATATGAAGAAAATATACAATATGTCTTACAACTTTCACTGTGGAAGCAAAACTTACAAATGAGGTAATCTCTGTAAGTGCTCTAGCCAGGCATCTGACCATGCGCATCTAACCATGTGTAAAATTGTGTATGATTACTTTTGATTATGGTCCTCAAAGCACATCTATTATAATGACCCCCTCTTTTGCAGAGGCAGAAACAGACCAGGAGAAGTGGCCCGACTTGCTTAAGGAGCCTGAGTTGGTCAGTTTAGAGGGACTAGAATCAGATGCTCCTGATTCCAAGCCTGATATTATTTCCACTGCACAGTGGTTACCTTTTATATGACAGGGATTCAGAGAAGGGAGAAAAAGGTAGGTATTTGATGGTTCAGGAAGAACTTCAGAGAAAAGGTAAGATTTTCAGTTGGGCTTTATGGGAGAGATTTGGAAGCAAAGCCAGAAGAGAGGAGAGAAATCCAGACACAGAGGAAACAGGGGCAGGATCGCTGGCAGCAGAAAGGAGAGGGTGGGCTCAGAGGATGGTGAGAGGTCAGGAAACTGCACATGCTTAACCTTTTGTGGAGAGTCATTTTTGCTCATATGTGTATAGTTTTTACAATGATGTCCTTGGCATAGACCAAGAAATTTTTATCCTAAAGTAAAATGAAAGGCAATAGTGTCCACTCTGCTTGGAGCTGGCAGTGGGCAACAAAAGACCTAGTTACACTATTCTGTCCCCTTGTGCATACACAGGGACTTGAAAGTTTTGGAAAACAATCGATAGAGGTAACATGTTTGAATTTCAGCTCTACCCCTTGCTACCAACATACCCAGTAAATCTCTCAAACCTTCATTTGTTCACCTGTCCAGTAGTCATAAAGACAGTATCGCACTCATAGGTTGCATTTCAAACAAATGAGAAAATATGAGTGCTCATGCTTTGTCAACTGTAAAGGGCTAGAATTTTCAGGTATTCTCTTTACCATCGGTGACTGACAGAGCAAGCTAACTCCTAAGAATTCACCCTTCTCTCCTAGGATTGCTAATATAGCTGGGCCCACCCGTGGAACAGCTGCACCAAGCAATTGAGAACATTTCTTTGGAACCACAGCACAGTTCATGAGCTGCACATGCATTGCACTGACTTATTAAAAAAGACAAGATGAAATATTGCAGCTATCAATAATTCCTGCACATGGCTGACTTCTAATGAAAGGATAAAGTTTCCAAGGAACACAGAAGAAATGAAGAAAAGGTTTTTTTAAAAAATCAATTTCAAAGGAACATTTTGATATAATCCTAAAAATTCCTTGTGGTGAAATATTTCCTTTTATTACCCTCCATCGTATTTGTTTAATTTCCCCCTTTCAGTAGGTATATATTTCAGTTTTTAATTAAAAAAAAAAATGTTCTTCCTCATCGGTTTATCCGTATCATTTCATTTCCTGTTGACTAGCTTCTCCTTGGAATTTTTTTGTTGTTGTTGCCAGTGATGAAGAATTTTCTTCTGAAATTTATTTATTTTTTTCCTTAAATCATAGTTGTGTACATTGATGCATTTATAGGGTTCAGGGTACTGATTTGATATACAATGTGCAATGCTTACATTGAACTGATTAACAAATTCTGCAAAACCTTTGTCTACAAAGGAGAATATGACCACAGGCCAATTTAATTTCCCTAGACTATTCCTACCTCCAACACTTAGAACATAATACTAAATCAGTATTGCCCTGTGAAAAATGTTTTAGTAAAAATATCTTTAAAATTAAAACATCTGTGGCATAATGAGTAGATAGATGTCCAACGTGGGGATGGGAGACTGTGAGAGGAGAGAAACTGAAATGTCTCTACCTGCTCAGTGGATGTGGCAATAACAGGATCACTCAACACAATGACCCATAACATCTTTCTCTTCCTCCTCTTTTCATTTTTTTTCTGTCTTTCCATGCTAGTCTCCTTCCTGGCCCTTCTTCCATGCAATCAAAGGCTTGGCTAGTCTTTCCATGTCACCTGGGCCTGGGGTGAGGAAAAAAATAAGAGACAAGAGTATGTACTATGCCATTTTGTACAAGGGACTTGAGCCTCCACAGATTTTAGTATCTGCTAAGGGATCCTAGAATGAATCCCCTGTGGATATGGAGGGCCAACTGTGTTTTGTCTCCTTAGCTCCTGCCTCACCTTCAGAAGGCACCTCCCATGAGAGTCTGAGGCATGAGCTTCCTCCATGATCCTCAAAATAACATCTCAAGACTAGGATTCTTGTTAGTCTGGCTGAGTGCTAGACATTTAAATAGATAGGGGTACCTAGGAATTAGCCAAACTTTGAAGTTAAGGGACCAGTCCTCCAGACTGCCAAGTGTGCTCAAGACTTCTGACACTCACAAAAAGTTCAGGAGTTGTTCAAAACCATCATCAAGTTCAATAATTCACAGAACTCACTAAAAGTTATGGTACAGCCAAATTTATCACAAGGAAAGAATATAAAACAGGACCAGCCAAAAGAAGAGAAGCAGAGGTGGCGTCTAAGAGGGTTCCTAACACCAATCTTCCATCATCCCTGATGCATTGCCCTCCAGGCATTGATGTGTGACAACATGCACAGAGGAGTTCTGAATCCATGAAGCTCATCAGAGCTTTGAGTCCACACTGTTGATTGAGATTTCATTATGTAGATTGAAGGAAGTCTTAGTGTAATTGACACCTCCTTACTAAAAGCCTCCACTGTCTAATCTTATAGTTGGCCTGTCTAGCATCACCAATCTCTACCCCCTCCTGCCAAGACCATCAGGTGAGGCTGGCTCCACCCTCAGTCATCTTGTCTCATATATCACTGGGCATGGTCCCAGTGGACCTGTCATGAAAAAAACAAATGCTGTTATTTTATTTATTTATTTAATATTTTATTTTATTACTTGGGAAATTCCAAGGTTTCAAGCTTATCTCCCTCAGGAGCTAAGGATGCAGTCCAGACCTCTCATTAGATGTAGCCAGACTCCTTACCTCTCAAGGGTTTTTTAAAAAAAGAAGGTAGAAAATCCCCAGGAGCTACATCCATGTTTGCCTGCTTCGTGGAGCAGCCCCCAGTTCCTTAGCTCACTCATCACACTAAATAAGGGGCCAACCTTATTCTAATAGTATATTGATGCAGAACCTTTACCTACCCAGTATGCATTTCCTTAAAACAAATGTTAAAAATCTTTTTTAAGTTCCATATCTCATGTTTTTGGCAGATGATCTCATGCTTTTTGGCTAGAGTTTGGTGGTGTTTTTCATCTAATTAGCCCTCTATTTAATGGTCTGAATGGAACTCACATTTTTCTTTATAAAAATTGTCTAGTTCTGAGGATAGTGTTTGCAACCACAAAGTGCGTCCCTGAAAGATCTGTTTGTTGACAGGATATGGCTATCCGAGAGCCAACACAGGTGTTTTCCAAACAAAACATGTTAGCAAATAACGTTTCTTTTCTAAACCATTCCTTAAGACCAGGAAACAGAAGCAATTGCTATAAGTTCTGTAACCATAACATTTTATTTGGTTCTGTCTTAACAGTGCTTTCCACATCTTCAGAGTAGCCTAAAAGAGTTTTAAAAGATTTCTGCCCATTAAGGGCAACAGGGGGGAACTCCTTTGTGAGCAGAGACGCTAGTCCAAATGTTTTGCCTGTATCACAGTTCTCCTTGTCTCAGAAGTGTTTTCTCTGTTAAAAGGAGGTTGTAATACGCATCCACGCGTAACCATCTGCATCTTCACAACATGTCAATTGCTTGTATATTCACAGGTGGTGATTGACTGATTCCTGCATGTCCGTGCAATTTGGCTCGTTCAGCTGTGTGCTTGCGGATGTGGGTGTATTTCACAGAAGCAGGTTGGGCAATAAATTTTGAAACTTTATCCCCATCTTTGGATAGAGTAATAAAAGTTTGTAGGCTTAAGAAAGCAATATTCCCTGGAACCGCAATATATGGGAATGATGAAACTGAACTAAAATGTACAGTAATCTCTAAGGCCTACCCAAGCTGGAGAGGTGCAAAGTGAGAGCTATAAAGCAAAATTTAACACCCGCCACACTAAAAGTCATTTTCAGCCTCTGACCAATTTCACACGGAATTGGGAAATATGACTAATATCAAGGCCTGATTCCCTGGGGTTGGGAGGCTTAAGAAGGAACATGTCAGGAAAAAAAGCAATAGCCTATTGTTAGTTGAACCAATGAGAGGTCAGCTGGCTTAACGCGGTGTTTCACCATCTCCTCCACAGAAGCCTGCCTTCCCTTTCCTTGTATTCCATCAGCTGTGCAAAACAAGATTTGCAGGCATTCTCAGTACTTGGGACCTCTGTGGGCTAGAAGGTCTCCATGGCACAGACCAAGAACCTGCCTTTATAGGCTGGAAGAGAGTCAACTCTTTCCATGTTGTAGGGCTTACAATGCACAATTTATAGTTAGACAAATCATAAAGATTATCCAAAGAGTCCAAGGCACAGCCAGCCATTCTAAATCCCTCATGTCCATAGTTCTTCTGACCTCCATAACCAAAGGCCAGAGATTGGATTCTGTTTTGTTCGTGTGATGACCTCATTAAATAATCACATTGAGTTCTGGGTCTTATGTTTCTTTTTGTTTCTTCTTCTTTTTCTTTTCTTTTTTTTTTTAACCATTTTCTTTAGCCAAATATAGAAGTCTGTATAGTAAACTTGTTCTGGGTCCAGCTTGACAATTTGTTTCTGTCTCTCACCCACCTTTGATGATGGTAGATATGGCCACACGTGACTATCAGCTCTGCCTAACGTCCCTGGCTTATTGCAGAATCATGGCTGTGACAGGAACATGTCAGCAATGGGTGATTTCCACTGAATGGTGGCTCCTAGGCTGTGGCCATGCAGCAGAGCAAAGAGAAACGATGAGCAATTATCCAGTGGATGTGATCCATGTTGACAGCCAATCTGGATAATTCAAATAGCAACAACTTCCTTCGCCTTACTGGCAGGTTTGGGGCTTGATTTAGTGAGATCATTGTTTAACTTTCTTTGCCTGTGGAAATGCAGTACATGTGTTCGCTGGTTAAGTGAGGGTTTGGGGGTTATAACCACAGCAGCTGTTCATTGAACATTCAAGTTTTACTCTGGTTTGGAGCCCTTGTGCCTAAAATTTAAAAGCAGCAATACATACCTAACTCCCAGCTGTCTGGGAACTCAGACTGCATATGCTTCTTGGTTTTCTAATCTGCCCAGAGAAATAAAACAATCACCTGAGCCAAAGAGTGGTTTGCCTAATTGGATTTTTGTTTTTAAGTTTTAGAGACACACATAGTGTATTCTAATGTTGCGGTTATCTGAGATTGTAAAGGAGCCACACTCTATACCTAAACGTGAAGATTTACATTTTGATGATGTTTTTCAAGTTTTATGTAGAGGGGGGAAAATAATAATTTAAGCAGCTGCAGAATTCCTCACACATCTGCAGCAAGTCCTTCTTTCTGCCCTGGGCAGCACAGCATAATGGGTACAGCGCAAGCTTTAGAGCTGATTTGACCTGGTTCAAATCACAGGTCCAAAACTCATTAGCTATATTATCTTGAGCAAGGTACCTAGTCTTTTCTAGCATTGCTTGCCTTATTTTTAAAATGAAGATGACAATCATTCTGATCACTTCAAGGCTGCCTCTGGGGATTAAAGTTTATTTATTCAATCCACATTTGTTGAGTGTCTACCGTGGATGAGACACTCTTGTAGGCACTTAGAAAAAGTGCTGTGAACAAATCTGGCAAAATCATTGTCTTTGTGGAGCTGATAGTTTATTGGAGGAAGTATACAAAAATAAAAAAGATTAATAAGGAAAATAAACACCAGGTGAGACTGAAGTAAGAGCCAAGGAAGAAACAAAAAAGACAGAAGAGGAGCAGGGAATGCCAGTGGAGAGGTAGAATTTGCCATGCGATGTTGGAGAAGGCTTTACTGACAAGCTGATGAAGAGGTGAGAGGGCAGGTCATGGGGATTTTTGGGAGAAGAGTGTTACAGGTTCACTGTGTCTTCCCAGAAAGATACGTTGATGTAAACTCAGACTGGGACTTTAGTTGGAGATAGGGTCTTTAAGGAGATAATCAAGTTAAAATGAGAACATTATGACTCATGTACTTATTCAAAGGGGAAATAGACACTCACGGGAGGAAGACAACATGAAGACATGGGATTCGGAGACAAGACAGTCACATGCCTGGGGAGATGTGTTTATAAGCCGGGGCACACGCCAGGGATTGCTGGCACAGTCAGAGCTAGAAGAAGCAAGGACAGGTCCTCCACTAGACCCATCAGAGAGAGCTTGATCCTGCTAACAACTTGATTTCAGACTTCCATCACCCAGAATCATGAGACAATAAATTTCTGTTGTTTTATGCACCCAACTTTTGGTACTTCATTATAGCATCCCTAGAAAACTAATACAAAGGATGTTTGGCTAAGGGAACAGAGCGTGTAAAGGCCTTGAGCAGGAAGTGTGCCAAAACACTGGAGGAACAGCAAAGAGACCAGTGTGCTTGGAGAGAAACAAGCAAGGTGAGCCAGTAGTAGAGGAGATGAGAGCGGTGAGGGACTGCAGACCACGCCTGGCCTCTCAGGCTGCCTTCCCGTTTGCAACCTTAACTCTGCATCAAAGGAAAAGCCATCAGCAGGCTTTTAACAGAGAAGGAACATGATCTGACTTACATTATAAAATTATGTATGTAAAGTGCCTCCTGATTGGCAATTATTATTTTTCCTCCTGCAGCCCACTTCACTTCTGATAAACACTGGTTGGGGGGTGGAGAAGGCAATGTTCTTAGTATTTATTATTTATGCAGATGCTCCTGTTCTACATGCTGTTGGGGACTTGCACTCACACTGATTGCTGTGCTTAGACGCCCACAGCGACAGATAGCTTAGCTATACCTGCACCACACAAATGCCATTTATCCAGGTCCACTGCACAGGAGGATGATTCATTGAGATGTATCTGTTTATTTAGTTTGCATTCTGCTTTGCATATGCATTTCTTTCTCTCTGCTTTAGAAGATAATGGGTCTAAATTGGTTTCCATGGGGCCAGTTGACCATTTCTAGAGAAATAAACATGTTTTGGAACACAAGATGAAGGTGCGGTCTTTGATTGGAGTATCCTTGGTTGCCGGAGATGCCTGGGCTATTGGGGAGTGAGTGGCATGAAGGAGAAGTGCTGGCAGAAAGAAAGAGATGGAGAACTTAAAGACACACAATGGCACAGAAGTGTTAACTGCAGGGGGGTTGGGCAAGGTAATGCGTGCTGGGACTTGACTTCCTTCATTAAGCCTGTATTTACTGAACGTGAACTGAGTGAGAGGCACAAGCTTCGACACCAGATAATAAAAAGGTAACAAATTTGGCTTCATCTGCAAATAATTCCCAATGTGTATTAACAAGGAAACAGCACAAAGAGGAATAGTCATTCACTGACTCTAGTATTGGAGAAACCACGAGGCAGGAAGAACATGGTACCTGGAGGACGTAGTGAGAGAACACAGGTAGCTAGTAGCTCAGGCCAGCAGCCTCCAGGAGAGCTGCCAGGAGGGTGAAAGATGAACTAGACTGGCCAACAGAGCACCCCAGAAGAGAGGATTCTAGGGAGTGCCGGGTAGTCTGGAGAAAACAAAGAGACATCTGGAAAATGTCTAGAGAAAAGCAGAGCCCTAGTGACCCCATCCCAAGGGGTGAGTAGTGGGTAAGGGAATGGTGAGAAAAAGTGGGGCACATCCTACACTTGATAGATACTTTGCTGGTTATCAGGCCAGGATATCAACACAGGGGAACAAGATGGAAAGTCAGCTTAAAAAACACAAAAAAATGTATTCAGACTATGGAAGCAGAGAATCTTTCCAGTTGTCATTAGGGAAATGGTAGTAGTGATAAAAATAATAACATTTATGCAGAGAAAAAGTCAGAATCAAATTCAGAGTGACAGACTGGATGCTGAGGCTGGATTCATCCGGCAGCCTGGGATGGGGCTAACTAAGTTTGTCCCAAAGTAAGGTGACCAGATTTTAACATTGGTAAAGTGGGACAACATTGGGGGGGGCAGGGCAGGACCTGACAACAATGCAAACTTTGATAAGCAGTTCTCGATAATCACTTCTCAACAATTATTTGTTATTATTACAGTTTAACATTATAAAATTAACAAAAATAATATAAAACTCACATCCTGGCAAAATAGCCACATGGCAGCTGAAAACCGTATATTCCCTTCCTGTTCTCCTGCCCATTAGTACATTCTTTCCAAAAATCAGGACTGTCCCTCCAAAAGCGGGACATCTGGTCACCTTATCCCAAGGTCCCCTTGGTTATCTGCAGGGACAACAAGAAGGCTATGCAATAACCCAGGAAGTGCAGAAAGGCAGGGTCCACCGCATATTCTGCGTGAAGGAGAAATGCAAGCTCTGCCCAGCATGGCAGGCCCCACTGCTGTCCTGCACCACAGGCCACCTGCACTGGCAGAGAATCAGCTGATTTCCTAGGCTTCTGGTGAAACAGCAAAGAATGACGTCCGAGCCTTGGGATGGGTGACAGGACCTTCACCCTGTCTTAGTTCATTTTACAAAGGCAGGATCTGACATCCAGAGGTGGTATTTGCTTTAAAAACATTTACAAAGAAAGGTTGAAAAAGACACATGCAGATTTTTGCTAGTTGTGTCTTGATTTGGATTTTCTCTTTTTCTCAACTGGCTGGAGAGGAGGAAGAGAGACTTTCAGACATAATCACTATAATTTAAACAACTTGGTTTTCTTTTTGGTCTAAAAAGCAATTCTGGAAAGTGGAGTCACATGAATGTGCATTGATAGTAACAAATGGGAATCACCTCAAGAGGCTGAATTGGAAAGCTCTGTCTCTCTCAGATGCCACCAGAAATACCTGCACTATTCATTTCCTACATACCCTCGCGTGCATTGTGACCTTGGGCAAGTCACTAAAGTCATTTAGAGATCATTTGTAAAAATGACTGGCTTGGAAAAACTAATCTCTAAGACCTTTTCTGAAGCTAAGTTTCTAAAGTTCCATCCTATGATGTTGCCATAAAAGTAAAATAAATAGTTACATTTTCACATCGACTGCAGCATTTCTAGAAAACCATGCTTTGGGGGGTTTAAAGATGAATGTCACTGATAATTGGAAGACTTTCTTATTTTCATGAATGATCTTTTCCATTTGCTCCTTATTGCTCATAAATTGAAAAAGTTGTCTCGAACTTCAGTTTTGTAAAATGTGAGCATTAGCGAAAAAAATGCAGATATAAAAGATGAAGACCATTAGCGGTCCTTCTGCCGTTTCTGATTTCATTGTGTGAGTGTTTACAGTCTGCCGGCGAGGAGGATCCATCTCACTCTGACCCTGACCTTTGCATAATATTTATTGGGTTAGGAAAAAAACAATCCACAGAGTAATAAAGATATCTGTGCATGCATTTATTATACACAAAACTGTGCTTCATTTTGGAAAATCTGTCCCAAACCTACTCAGGCAAATCAGCCATAACAAGGTCACTGCAGCTTTAGCAAAAGGCCCTACAGATGTCTTTTTTGTTTTAGCTGGAATCGCAGCCTTGGGATAAGGAGAAAGAGAAGCAGAGGGGTTTGTACTGAAGGAGAGACACTTCAGCAGCACAGTGCAGATAAATACAAAAATATTCAAGGTGACCTTGGGACAAGTAGCCTGCTGCAGCAGGATTTGACAGATCACCGTCGTCGTGAACTCCAACAGGACTCCCACTTGCTGTTTCTTCCCTAGTGCCATTCTGTTCCCTTGGCATCTCATTCCTTTGTCTCCCTCTTTCTTGAAAAAAAATCCCACCAATTCAAATCTTCTTATCAGTTCCAAGAGATACTGCTCCAGGCAGGATCTCTTAACCTCACACCTTATTCCCCTGCAACCATCTCTGAGCACCTGTCCCTGCCCCACCTGGGCTCTAACAAATCCATCCCACGGAAAGCTTCTGAGATTTATCTGATATGCTGCTTTCGTCTGGCTACTTCTTAGATTATGAATCTCAGAGATTTGCCCTTACTCATTAGGTCACATCAACAGTTCTCATTCTATCCATTGACCTCTAAATATCCAACCCATTTATTTCTGAAAGATCTGCAATCTAGTTCCTTCCCTCAGGAAGATTCATCTTTCTCTATGCATCAAATACAGTAGTCCTTCCCATCCCCAGAGATATGTGGATGTCTAGACCTCAGATAGAACCAAACCCTATAGAAGCTATGTTCTGTTACCTGATGACCTAGATCAGAGGTTCTTAACCTGTGGGTTGTGACCCACAGGAACCATATTAAAGGGCTGCGGCATTAGGAAGGTTGAGAACCACTGACCTAGATGGTTACTAAGTGGGTAAGGGGGGGAAGCACATAGGGTATGAATATGCTGGACAAAGGGATGACTTCTGTCCCAGGTAGATGGAGCAGGAAGGCAGGAGATTTCAGCACATTACTCACAAAGACGTGTAATTTAAAATGTATGAATTATTTATTTCTTGAATTTTCCATTTAATATTTTTGGGCCACAGTTGACTGTAAATAGATGAAAATAAAGCTAAGGGAGTGACTACTGTATATGGCCAACTCCCATCATTCCCCAGCTATGTGCTCTTATACCTGCTTACTCTCTTCTTGAAATAACATCCTACTTTCCATCTTCAATCCCTGCAAAGTGATTTCTTTTTTTTCTTTTCTTTCTTTCTTTATTTTTTTTTTTCTTTTGAGACACAGAGTCTCACTTTGTCACCCTTGGTAGAGTGCCATGGCATCTTAGCCCCCAGCAACCTCAAGCTCTTGGGCTTAAGCAATTCTCTTGCCTCAGCCTCCCAAGTAGTTGAGACTATAGGTACCTGACACAACACCTGGATATTTTTTAGAAATGGGATCTTGCTCCATCTCTGGTTGGTTTCAAACTCATGAGCTTAAGGTAATCCACCTGCCTCAGCCTCCCAGAGGGCTGGGATTACAGGCATGAGCCACCACAGCTAGCATAAAGTATTTCTTTAATTTAAGCTGAAGAAGCCTAAGAATTATTTCTAAGAATTATTTTACATTTGCTTTAATCAGTAATAATTTATTTTATTAAATGGTTGGAAGAATTCATTTGTTAAGGCATCTAGGTCTGGATATTTCTTAAATAGGGAAGTTTTAATTATGAATTAAATTTCTCATATAAATATGGGGTTTTTAAGGTTTCCTATGTCATTTTATACTTTCTTTGTAAAAATATTTTCCTGTGAATCTGTTTATTTTATTTACACATATATTTACACATGTAATTATGTTAGGCAATTGTTAATAATGTCATCTGTTGTATCAGTAGTGATGCCCACTTTATCTTTGCTGTTATTAATTTGTAAAGATTATGGGAAAGATCACCTATATATCTGTCTAACAAGGGTACAAGTGAACTTTTCTAGAACTAGAATATAAATGTGTTGATACAATGATTAAGCAAATGACATGAAATTTATGTTAACCAGCTTGATGAAAGTGTTTCAAATTG
>CAUYQV010016284.1:0-29478 GCA_963574575.1 Galagoides demidoff | reverse complement strand
AGGGACTGTCATTAAGGGAACAAAGGGTGGAGGTGAGGAAGAAACAGAAAGCTGTTTGACCATTTTCTTAGGTTTGTGGACCACGGGCATTTTATGTGATCTAAAGTTAAGGACTTGAAACCAGTTTTCTTTGTAGTTGGTAGAAGATAACTCTAAAATTCTTAAAGCAAAATAAATGACGTAAGTGAGTATGGAAATAAGAATTAAATTGAGGGTTGTTGACCCCAAGAGTTGGTATTGAGACATTTTTAGAGCAATCACCAGGCTTCTATTAGAGCTGTTCAACTGTAGTGGCAACTCAATGAACATTGTTGGGTTTTTTAAATATACCAGGTGGTAGGGGTGCCAAGGATGTGAGACATTATATTATTTGAGAAAAAGATAGAGAAGACACAGTGAGCTATGGGAATACAAAAGATGCCTGATCTGGGATATGGCAGGTCCCTGAAGAGGCCTGCTTCCCTCTGGGAGATGGCAGTCACCGACAGGCTCTTGCAAGTGTTAAGCAGGGTAGAAGGCAACTAGGCCTCTTTGAATAGCCCCCAGACTCCCATTTCTTTGGTCTGATCCCATGACACTGTTCTAAATTCTGTCTGGATTCCATTCTCTGGCCTTCCTTGACCTTTGTGTGTTGATTGCCCAGATGATCCTTTATGGAACATTTTGTAGGTGCCAGGCTAACTCTTTTTTTTTTTAATGCATTATTTTCCTGATACGGGTATTTTTGCACACTATAGATAAGGAAACTGAGGTTTACAAAATTGCAAATAACTTTCCTTAGGGCATGTACACTAATAAATGGTAGAGCACGGATTAAAACTCAGGTCTGTCTGGCTCCAAAGCTGTAATTTACGCCACTATGACAACAACAACAACAGCAGCAGCAGCAGCAGTTAACATGTATGAGACACTTAACTACATGCATATAATTCCTACTGTTATTTAATTCATTTAACCCTCAAGTGAGTCCTATGAAGGTTCTTATTAATAATAAGTGTTCTTATCTAATTAATAATAACCAGGGTTATTATTATTTTGGAAATGAGGACATTAATGCTCAGAGATGTGACTCACTTGTCCAAGGTCAGATAGTGAGGAAGGCAGTCTAGACACTCAGGTTGGCTGACTCAAGAGCCTTCACTCTCACCCAGGCTTCCTTCTATGCTGAGACCCTATGTTGATACATGTCTCTCTTTAGGTTCTGGACACAGACTTTGGCTGTTCTGTTTGAACTTTCCAAATGCCCTGCTTCCTTTGGCATTGCTAGACCCATCATCATGTCCTGGCTTTCTCATCTACGTGCCCCTTTCTGTTCCTTCACTTTCCCAAACATTTATTCAGCACCTTTTGTGCTGTATTGGGTAAACAGGAGGTGTGGGTAGATGCCCAGAAGTATTTATTTAGAGAAATAAGGGACCCTGCTCTGACCCTGGTACAAGCAGGAAGACAGACAAATCAGTAAAGAATTCTGCAGCCAGCCCTGCCGTGGAAGAAGGTGTGAGCACCCAGGTAATCTCAGCACGGGGGAGGCTGGCCCCAAGGAAGCTGAGGGCACTCTTTGGAAGAGACTATGTTTGAAAAGAATCTTGGGGAAAAAAAAGATTCACAAGGAGTTCATAAGGCAAAGGAGAAGGAAAGGCATTTCACCTAAAGAGAAAAACAGATTTCAATTCAAGTCTGTTTTTAACCTTCTCACATGTAGGGTTGGAAGAATTGGAACTTCTTTGTGCATTGGGAATCAACTATGCATAAAAATCTGCATAATAATAATAGTAACATTTATTAAGAGCCTTCAACAGGCTAGGCGGATATCTGAGATGCTATACCTAGTCTAATCCTTATACCCACGCTATGCCGTATATGTTTTATTATTTCTAGGTTCCATGTAAGTTACGGGAGACTTAGGGAGAAGAGAAGCTTCCTTTTCTGAGTCATTTCTAAAGCACTGTCCACAGACCATTTCCATCAGAAGTATGAGGGGGTTTGTTTATACAATATAGACACAAAGCTTAGGACAATAGAACTGAATTATTCCTACAACCCCCTAGGCGATTTAGGAGCACCCCAAACACTGATCTACCCCTAGCTGGTGAGCATTGAACATGTGGGACAAGTTTGTTCTCAGTTCATACATTTTGTGACATCATTGGCCATTTGCTAAAAGAACCAGACTAGACAGTTCAAGAGGGGCTGATATTCCGCCAGGAGGGGAAGCTTTTATTTCCCACTTTAGCTTTACATATATGTTCCAAGAAGATATTATTTTTTTCCCCATAAGATTGTAGGTCTTGCAACAAATCTTTTCAGAAATGAGACCTCCCTTTTTCAACCAACACTAAGGATATGTTCATCTTTTAATAAGACAGATGGCTCATGGAATGATCTGGTAATGATTTTTCTCTTCAGCCTGCATCTGGTGCTGGTGGTTGTATCAAGGGGGTTTTATTCGTCATGGTTGATTGGAATGCTCTAGCACAAAAGGTACTTTCTCTTCACTTTTTATGGGAGACAGACCACGGAGTGGAGATTACAGAAGAGAAGAAAGCCTGGCTCTCCACCAGTAGGGAGCGGCAGTGGTCCTCTTGGACGGAATTAGTTTTCTCTTGTCTTAAATGAGCTAGAGGTTAAGGACTTGATGATCATGTGGCAGCAAAGATGGGTTAAATGAATGTACAGTTCAGTAGCATTATGTACCATGTATCTGTGTTTTAAAAAGATCAGGTATTCACTTACGTTGTTACCACAATAATAAAAAAAAGTGAAAAACAAAAAGATCAGCTAAATGAGTCAAATCTTTATTTTCTCTTAGTTCATGATAGCTGAGCCCTCAACTATGCCAAACTCTTATAACATGAACCTTTTGTAAGTGAAGAGTTGGGACGTGATGTCAAGGCACAAGGGATTAACAAGGGATTGTTAAATTCTCTACATCCCCCCTTTTCCCAAAGCACTGTGTAGAAACAGGTGCATGACATGGGCTTTTTGATGACTATTTCAGTATAGCTATCACTCGTGCATTCAGGCTTCCAATAACCATTCACAGCAGAACAAGATCTTAATTCCTAACAGGTTTGCATGTATTCAAAGACCAACTTCAAATTTAATTTATACAGGTTGGAGAGATTTGGAGGAACAAAGAATATGATGCCAAATGTAAGAATAAGCTTTATTTGTAAACACGCATCCATCTGTTTAGTACTGACTATAAAACCACAGTGAGATTAAACAATAATAGATGAGCAAAATAGCGCCTTGAATTCACATTCTGTCTAGCACGTGATCAAATAAGCACAATCTACTTGGCAGCATTTTTTCTGGGTATAAATGTTGTACCTAGGGTGGGAGGGCTTTGAAAGTGTAGCTGAGCAGTTTATTGTTAGGGCTCGAGAGAGACCGAAGAAAATATTATACAAAGATAAGGTACTCATGCAAAAACTACTTCTTTCATGAGTATCCATTGTGTAGTCTGTGTAGGAAGATAATGTAGGAAGCACATAGGCATAGTTTCAACTGTATGGGAATCTATAATCCTCCAAAGAGAGGAGATTAATCTAAGGATTTTAATAAGGTTTGATAATTTCTGTGATGGGATAGAGTGCTAATGCTGTATAATAAATTGCCTCCACATTCAGTGGCTTGACACAGGAATCATTTGTAATTTCTCAGGCCTCTGCAGGTTGGCTGACCAAGGCTAAGCAGCTCTGCAGATCTTTTCTAGACTGGCTCATGTGTCCGTGGGTCACCTGGGGAACAGCTGATCTGGTTGGGGCTTGGCTGGTGAAGCTCTCTGGGTGGCTTGACTCTAGGTGCCTCCCACCTTCCTTCTGGGGAGCAGGCTAGCCCAAGCATGTCTTGCCGGCTATGGTGGAAGCAGGGAAGGCGAGAGGAAATGTATGGTACCTCTGAAGGCCTAGCTTCAGAACTGGTACATTGTTACTTCTGCCTTACTCTATTGCCTAAAGACAGTCACATGGCTGAACTGAAATTTAAAAGCTGGGGAAATATTTTCTAACCCACAAGTGGGAGAAAGTATGAATAAGGTGGAGGATGACAAATTGGGGAGAGTGGTGCAACCTCTCTCCTTGGAGCTTGCATCCCTAATAAGGCCGAAAGGATGAAGAGGACTTCTCCAGATCAAAAGGGGGTGGTGGCATAGGTGGGGGAAGAAGTGTTCCAAGCAGGAGAAGCAGCAAGTGGGTACGTCTAGAGGCATGACGGGTTTGAGGACTGAAAGAGGTCCAGGCTGGATGGACAGGAAGGAAACAGTGGAGGGTTCTGCCATCAGGAAGAGCCTTTTCTTCAGAGTTCCTCACGAGGGCCATTAAGAGCCATTGAGGGTTTTGATATCATAGTTATTATTTGCTAAACTACACTGACTTCATGGTCTAGACTTAAGGGAGAATGTCCTTGTTCCAGTTTGCAATTGCACAGGCAACAAAGTGCTCCTTCCTCCACCTTCCGGTTCGAGCTTTGCACTGTTTGTCCAACGTATTCCTGTTCTCTTGGGCTCGCTGATTAATGTCTCTGCACAATCCCATTTTGACCTTTAGTAATTAGTGCAAATATTTTAAGTTCAGCATATTAATTCCTCTTGCAGGAAAAGCATTTTCTTTGAGAACCATCATAAATCATTAAAAAAATTAATTGGCCAGCGAGAGGAGAGGCCATGGAGGAGCAAACACTGGCAGTCTATCTCGTTATAGGCTAACGCTCTACATGTTGGGAACAGTTTCTGACCCGCTCAGACCTTTGACCCGTTCAAAGCTAAGAACTGTCTTTCTTCTCTCATTCCTCAGGGTCTTTCATCCTTGAAAGTATTTTAAGGAGTTATCATGGCAGAGCTCGAATTTTACTTCCAACTCTGCTACTTACTGCTTGGGTGACCTTGGGCAACCAATTTTATTTCCTGCTGGGCTTATATATATATATTTTTTTTCTTTTTTTTTTTGTCAAAAAGTGGGTGTAAATGCTCCCCCATGTTCTTTTCAACTCTTAAAATTCTATGAGTTTTGGATTACACTCTGAATGGAATGATAACTCCACAAGTAGAGATTTGCGGTTTTGAGTTCCGGAGACTGCCTGAAGTACCCTTCACTATTCTCCAAAGTCAAGAGTCGGGAAGATTCATTAAAGATGAAGCAGAAGGAAGTCTGGAAAAGGACATTTACATGCATGTAGGCAATAAATGAACTTCTTATGAGTTAAGACATCTGCCAAGAGGCATTAGTGAGACCGGCAGTGGCTGCCTGATCACCTGTATGCCGAGCAGGGGCAGGGTTACATAACACCATGTGAGCTCAAATTACACTCAGGATCCTGTGGTTTTTATTTATTTAGTTGGTTTACTTTTCTGGTGAGTATCTTTTACTTTAACTCTTGAGATTCATGGCTTCAGATACAATGATATCAGAATATTTTCTAATATTTCCAACGATTCTTTGCACAGCCAGGGAAGCACCCCACCTTCCAGCCTGTCAGGCGGGCCAAAAACCTTGCGTGTAGGGAACCAGAGCATGAGTCAAATTCAATTTCAGAATTTAAATTTACATTGAGGCTGAACTCACTTGGTCTCCTGGACAGCAGCGGGCTCAGGAGTCCCTCAGCCCGGTACTTGATGTGTTTGTAATTGCTGTTTACTCACCATCCTTAGGCACAGGGATTTTCTCAGAACTGAGTATGAAAGGGAGGCAGAACCCCACTTCTCTGTTGTCTTTCCAGCCTCCCTGGGACCCTGATCGCAGCATCTACAACTCACATAGTTAGAATTTCCCAGAGCAACACAAGCCCTCAATCCCAGAGATAAATCTCAAGCATTCTAAAGGTATCCCAGCACTTTAAAAGCCAAGTTAGTTATTTCCCAGGGAAAGGTTTGGCTGGTGGTGATTATAGAAATAAATCTGCACTTCATTTTTAGCCCAGTGGCCCATTACAGCTTGTTTCAGAGTCTAAGCTCCCAAGAATAACGAGAGTCATTTTATGGGAATGAGAGATTATAAATCACCGACTTTGTCAGTTCAGCGTTTCCTCCAGCGTTCTTTTCTCTGAGAGTTGTGCATTCAAGCGACCCCAGAGACCACCTTTTTGAGAAGCCTCACCTGTTCTTTGTTTGGTTTTGACGGAAGCCTCCAGTCTGTCCTGGCTGCCTCCCAGGGCCACCTGTTAGTCCCATGTAGAGAGGTGATTGAGAAAATGTTCATTTTTAATGCGCATGTAATTTCAGAAGGTTTGACTCTGGGTTCTTAAGTATGTTTTGCTTCTATACTTCTCAAAAGCAGAACATTGCTTTCAACTGCAAACCCCAGGCAAACAAAAGAGTTTTTAAAAAATGCATTCCTCTGACCAAGGAAGAGTGTGTTCGAGGGTCTCTTTCACACAACACCGTGGAGAAGATGACAGTTAAAGTGGCAAATAGAAACTGCTGAGGATCTGGGAAGTGCTCAGGAGATGGAGTGGCTCCTGTGGGTTTGTGGTCTCCAAGCTGGGTGGTTAGAGAAAGAAAAAAAATAGAACTTCTATTCCCACTTTTATCTGTTTAAATGTACACACTGCATTAGGTAGCACTGTATGTATAGTATTTATTGATGTATATGGTGTGTGCATTAAATTAGCTTTACCCATAGGGTGCATGATCAGAAAAGTTTGGAGACAAATTAATTAGTGCTGACTAATCCTTGGGAGAACTAGTTAAGATTTGCTCTTGAATGCAATGCCTCATTTTAGCCATTTGTTTGAGTTTTTTAGTCCTAATTATTATTTTACTAGCCAAACACACTGAAAAGCTTTGCAGAGGCAGAAGAGAGGGTGAGGGGGGGAGGTGGCGGGAAGGGGAGAGAAGGTGGAGTGGTGAGGGACAGGCAGCAAGGAGTCTGACCTCTACTTTCCCTGTCAGCCTTGAGACTCAGTGACCCAGGGTTTTATCTCTTTGTGCCAGATGTCACTGGGTGCTGGTGTTGAAGGGCTGTGAGATAGCCCAAAGGTATTACATGCTCTTCAAAAACCTACGGGCAGGGTTAAGTTGCAAACTACTATTAGTTCCTGAAAAATTGAGAGTTGGCTACGAAAAGCAAGGCAAAGATGACAATTATTAATGAATAATCCCTTAATACAAGGCAGTTGCTAAAGTGATAAACACATCAATGAGACTACTTTAAAAACAGTCCACGGGCACATTCATCAGCCTGAAAGCTCTGCCTGCCTCGTCTCCCTCCATGCTGGTCACATGTCAGGGTGGGGAGGGCTGTCTCTTCCTGGATTTCCTGAAATATAAACTAAGGAAGTGTTTGCCGTCTCAATTTGTCTTAGCATATCAAAGAGGCATAACGAGTTGGAATTATTATTATTGCTTTTTGATTCCTCTATTCTGCTCTTGATTTACATACCAAACAAATTAAACTGAGTGTTGCGAGGTGAAATTAGCATTCTTCCGTGGTTACCAATAGGAGGCAAGTGTTGGATGAGTCATTTTAAAGATTTGACTGGTGCTGAAATGAGCATGTATTAATATGGCAGGAATAGGGGATAAGTGTATTATACCGTTGGGACACTATGACAATTCATTTATCACCATTTATGAACTATGGGTGCATACACTGTCACAAATGAAGATGGATGTATTATCTCTTGAGGTCCCCTGATGCACAGACGCGATGTGTGTGGGCATATGTGATTTTAATATATATTAACTTGCAAATAACTCTGTGATGCACGCAAGTCATTGCAAGGGACAGGAGGGAGCTGCTTATTAGTCAATACACAGCGTAGTTTTAAGAGACCCAGCTGGAATTGTAGGCTGGCTGATCAAGGCAATACTCATAAACCTATTACACCTTCATTTAAAAAAAAATATTGTGTCCAATAAGGAGACTAAAATAAAGAAATACTGTGTGTTTAAAGTAAGACAAAACCTGTGGTTTGAGAAACCTCAGTAGCTATCTTAGTCTTAGAAATGGTGCAGTCCAAGAGATGATTTAATATATACCCACATAAGAGAAAAACTCAATTCAAGGTGGGGGGTGGGGATGAAGGAGGAGGGAGGGAAGATGGGAGGTTGTGGTGTATGGCACACCTCTTGGGGGTGGGACACAATTATAAGAGGGACTTCACCTAAGAAATGCAAATAGTACAACCTAATTCTTTGTACCCTCAATGAACCTGAAAAAAAAGAAAAGAAATGGTGCAATCCTTGGTATTGGGTTTGAAGAGCCAGATAATCTTTGCTGAGGGGAAGTTGCTTTATTCCAACTATGCTGTCTCTGATCTATTTGAGGCTTTGGTTATTTGGGCCCATGCTTATCTACCATTTGGAATTCCCACTTGGAACTAAGCCTTGCTGAGATACTAGTCTGTAAAGAAGTTACTTCCATGGTCCTCACTGTGGATCCTCAGGGGATGATTGTGACATGTAGACAGGGTCCACTTATTTTAATTTTTCTTTTGATTCCTGGAGAGGTTCTGGCATTAGGAACTTTCTGGGGAAGACAAAAGGACTTCCTGGGAATGACCAACTCACGTTCAGTGAGAGTGACTGCACAGCCTAGTGTGTTATCGTAATAGAGCTATGAGATGATCAAGAGAATACTCTGTTATAGTAAAAAATATCAGGCACCCACTGTGTTCTAGGTGTTCTCTTAAGGGCTTGATTCTTTTACCTCATGTAAACCCTCATCCTGTGAGGACGCTAAAATTATTATTCCTGTCTTGTAGATGAAGGTTTATCGAGATAAATTTACTTGGCCAAGGTAATTCAGTGTTCTCTCTGACTCCAGTTCTGATGGCTTCCTCTGTCCTTCGGACTAAGGGGCCAGTGATAACCCCGAACATGTGGGGCTAAGCAAATAGCCTTAGTGACGCGGACCCGGACTATCTTCTAGGAGGTTCATGTTGTCCTTATCCCATAAAACTAAGCTGCTTAGGGGACTTCTGGTTTCATTGTTCCGTCTCAGCCTCATCTTTTTTTATACGTTTTCCTGACTTGCAGTCTTGGGGTGCCCCCAGGTTGTTGGCTGAAGAATGGTGGGACAGTGCTTATATATTTGTGTCGTCTCCAAGGGACCTACATTCAGCTCTCTTAGACACGTGTGTCTACATGGGAGGAACCTTCCAGCCTCCTTGCCAGGCTGTGGCTCTTCCTGCCTAGAATAAATCTTAACTGAAAACAGTTCTTCCCATTGTTGTAAACACCCTTCTCTCCCAGAATAACCACTTGTAGGTCAAGAAGATTACCGTGTTGTTCAAGGACATTACTATGTAATCACTCATACACCGTCACATGAATTTCGCTTATGAGTATTTCATGTTTTTATATTTATCAGGTAGATGTTAATTGTTTTTAATGTATGTAGAGCATAAAAAGTTGTAGTTATGAAGACTTCTTTTCCAAACAAAAAATTAGGATGTTCACTGGCATGGTTTAAAAGTAGAACAGAATGTCTGAAGTGGTGAGTGGCCAGGATATCTGGGCTACACAGTCTGAGAAGGGTAAGAAGAGGGCCATGGTCCCAGAAGTGGAGCCAGCTCCTGGCCTAGATGTATTACCAGCTCACTCTGTGATCACAGTTGAGTCACTTAACATCCCTGGCTTGCATTTTCTCTTTTGTAAAATGAGGATAATCCATACTGTTGCCCTAGGTTGTCTTGGTGCAGATGAGAATGTACACTCAGTCACAAACTGCCCAACCATTTATCAAGCATCTTTTACGTGTTGAACACTGTCCTGGACTCTGGGGAGACAAGATGAGACATTCCCATTCCCTGACCTAACAAATGTCCCTGGTTCCTCCTCATGAGAGCCTCATGGTCTTGGGCACGTAGAATTACGTATCGAAGATAAGTGCCTTGTAAAGTCTAAAGCTGTTGATCAATATGATCCGTGAGGAAAGGGATCTGGGGCCACATTGACTTGGGAAATGCTGTGTACCCTATCCTTGGACATTTGTCCTTGGGAATTCATAATGAACATGGGATATTAAAAGCTCTGATAAATCATACAGCAAAGAAGTATGTTTAACTGAGTTTAAGTTAATCTGCTCCAGGCTTAGAGGAAACACTTTTTATTGTGTATTACCTACAAACATCTGAAGTATCATCTCATTTGAGAAATTCTAGTTTAGTGAATATTAATTATTATTTTGTTGTCCCCGTAACACTTGTATACACGTCCATTATTGCACTCATCTCTTGGACTATATTGCTTGTGATGTGTCAATACACCTCTAACCGCTCTGTGGCACTTCAGATATTATCCATGCCTATTCCTCTTTGCAGGACTTGGGTGGAAGGGGTGTTCCTGGCTATTAGTAGGCACTCAACAATTGCTTGTTGAGTGAATTTACAAAGTAGTGTACTCATACTATACAAATCCGAGTGATTACCTGAAACTGTAAGATCCCAGGAGGCAGTGATTAAACTTCATGAATCTGCTTTGTACAACATTCAACTTAACTGATTTTTATGTCCTTAATAATTTTTTTTGTTATAAGGATGGAGGTATTAAAACTATGTCTTCCTTTGGAAATGGGGTAACCTGCAGTGAGAAAAAAATGATATTCTATGTTTAAAAACTGTTTATTGAGCTCTAATATTTTGAACAAATTTAACGAACAGGGAAAAAAAGACATTGTGCCTTGAAGAGTGCCAAATGGATGTAGCTAAGAAGTAATATAGATTTTCCCTGGAAATAGGAGCCTAAGGTTATGGGAAAATGGTATCCCACAGATTAAGCATTTACTGGAAAGGAAATCAGGCTGGATGGATGGGTCTTTCCTGTTATCAGGATATTTCTGATAGGGGACAGTTGACAGGGAAGGAAAGGACACAGAGGATCGAAGTTGGCTGATTGTTAGTTTCAGGGGGGAGTTGAAGATGGAGGAGCTTATAATGCTGGAACAGGTGAGGCAAAATCAAACCCTAAGTATAGCAACTTGAGTGATAAAGGCTTTTCACACTTAGGGGCCAGCTCCCAGTAAGTCTCCTCCCTGGGGCTCTTGGAGGGGCAGCAGGTAGAAATGGCAGGCTGTGGCTTCCCTCCTATGTTCCATCAGTGAGGAAACAGGATACAATAAACCCAGATTGAGTAAGAGAACAATTGAGCACAGCTGGAATAGTGGAAATTTGTGCTCAGGAAGTTCTTTCTTTTCAAGCTTAAAAACATAGCTCCAATCTTTACATGTTCACTGTAAAACAGCTTTAGAGAATCTTGACAAATAAAAAAGGGAGATGAAATAATCATGATTGCTTTAATTAAAGAGAGTTTTAGCCAGGCACCCTGGCTAATGCTAGGAAGCTGAGGTGGGAGGATCCTTTAAGGTCAGGAGCTTGAGATTGGCCTGAGCAAAAGGGAGACCTTGTTTCTACCCAAAATAGAAAAATAATTAGCTGTTCCTGGCACGTGCCTGTAGTCGCAGTTACTCTGGAGGCTGAGGCAGGAGGATCACTTGAGCTCAGGAGTTTGAGGTTGCTGTGAAGGAGGCTGAAGGCAGGGCACTCTACCTAGGCTGACAGAGTGACACTCTGTCTCCAAACAAACAGCAGCAACAAAACAATAAATTAAAGAGAGTATCTATTTTGGAGTAAATTTTTTGGTAAATATTTTGCATATATTTACATATGTACTATAATGCATTCTAGTTAATAACCCTAGTTTTAAACTTAAAGGTATAATACAAGCACGTTTTGAAAGTTTTAATGATAGCATAATGTTCTGTTTCATGTATTTATCGACATTTATTTAGCCAATTCCTATCATTGGGTGTCTAGATTATTTTCAATTTTTACTATTAGAAACAACCCTGGCATAGATTTTCTTCTACCTAAATCTTTGTCCATACCCATGATTATCTCCTTCGGATTCAATCTAGGAAGCAGAATGATTGGTTCTAAGATAAAGCTTTGGATACATATTATCAAGCTGACCTTTGGAAATGTTGAACTAATTTTTGTAACTGCTTCCTAGAAAAAAGTCAATACTGTTTATCATTGGGAGCACTTGCCAATTTGGTAGACAAAATGGTGTGTCTCCTTGTCTTAATTTGCATTCATTGATTATTGTTGAAGTTGCTTTTTAAAAATGTTTAAAAATCATTTTTAAATGTTTATTACTGGTTATTTTTATTTCCCTCAATTGATTTTGTGTCCTTTGCTCTCTTTTGTATTGTGGTGTTATTTTAAAAAATTGATTTGTAAGAACTCTTTATATATTATAACTGTCACATTATAAATAACTTGATTCTTTGAAAGCTCTTGAATCATAATCTCTCATGAATATTTATTTTGTAATTTCAGTTTGTCTTAAAGCAAAAGTGGCCATGTGGTTATTATCCTTCACTCTTTGGTTTTTTGTGTTGTTGATAGTAACGTGAGTGGGGAGGAAGCAGCCTTGGTTGCTTGGTAGCAGCCCAAGCTAGAAGAAAGCTTGGGCTCTTCAGAGATAAATGACAGTAGTTGGATGGTATGCCTTTCTGAGTTGCCAAATCCTTTAAGCTTATCTGAAGACAATGCTTTTTCAATGTATCACATTCTTCCTTCGTTAAAACTTTCAGATAAGGTCAAGTTTTAGAGTTCAGACTATCTTTAATCTGAACTGACATATTATCTTTTTTTCAGAATCAAAAGCCAGGATAAATATAAACTTTCAAAACTGGCAGTTTGGCTGATTTTATTCAATAGGGGCTGTTCCTAGAAGTAAAAGTATCTCACATTAGCAACAGACAGGTCCTACTGGTTCTGTAGCGTTAAAGGTTTTAAAAAGATGGAATTCCAGTGCTGTAATCCAGATACCTAGTTTTCCATAGGTATTTTGTTTTCAAAATTTTGAAAATTATAAAATTTTGCTGGCCTTGTTTTCCCAGTATCTCTTCTTTCTCCCCATGACATTTTAAAACAAACCTCTGACACCATTTTATTTAGCCTGTGAATACTTTAGTATGTATCTCTCACTGATAAGACTCTTTCAAAACATAACCAGCAAATATTGTCATATTTAATATGAATAGTTTTAACATCATCTAAACCTTGGTTATATTTATTTTCTGATTTTCCCAAAGATGTTGTTTTACATTTGGTTTATTCAACTTGGAATCCAAAAGAGGACCACTGATTGTATTAACTGTTTTGTTCCTTGCAGCTTTTATCCTAAAGCAACTCCCCTCCCTGGTTTTTCTTCATGCTATTGATTTGTTGGAGAAACTGGGCCATACATCTTTAGAGTGTCCCAGTTTTTGGATTGTGTAGTTAGAGTGAGAGGGCCGATTAGTTTTAGGTTCAACATTTCTAGGCAAGACTATCTCATAGGTGATACGTGTACTTCCTGTGGCATTAAATTATGAGACACCTCTTCTCTAATATTATTGTGATTGATTAGTAAGTTCAGGAGTCATCAACATAATCCCTCCATCATTAAGTTCTCCACAGTCATTTCACCGAATAGTTCTGGCATCCCATGATATAAGTTGTCCAGATCCATCATTTCATTAAGTGTCGCAAAACAGTGATTTCTTTCTTTCTTTTTTTTTTTTTGAGACAGAGCCTCAAGCTGTCCCCCTGGGTAGAGTTCTATGGCATCATAGCTCACAACAACCTCTAACTCCTGGGCTCAAGCGAGTCTTCTGCCTCCACCTCCCAAGTAGCTGGGACCACAGGCACCCACCACAACGCCCGGCCATTTTTTGGTTGCAGCCATGATTGTTGTTTGGCGGGCCCGGGCTGGGGATTCGAACTCGCCACCTTAGGTGTATGTGGCTGGCGCCCTAGCCGCCTGAGCCACAGGCGCCGAGCCAAAAACAGTGATTTCTAATCCTATTATTTCTTCTTCAGTTAGTACATGAAATTATTTTCAAAGAACTTATTCTCATCAACAATTTAGTTATATAGAAATACAGTTCGTGCAGCAATGGCAAGAGATGTGCTTCATTCTTTTCCATGTGTTATAAATTTTCGGTCATGAGTTGGTAGCCTTAGCAACCTGTAGTAGTGGCCAATGAGTATTTCTTTTTTCTTTTTTTAAATCATTATATGAGTCATGGATTTTTTTTATATACTTGATATGTTTCTTTTTCTTTCACTCACTCTCTTTTTTTTTTTTTTTTTTTTAGAGACAGAGTCTCACTTTATTGTCCTTGGTAGAGTGCTGTGGAGTCACAGCTCACAGCAACCTCCAATTCCTGGGCTTAGGTGATTCTCTTGCCTCAGCCTCCCAAGTAGCTGGGAGTACAGGCACCCACCACAACGCCTGGCTATTTTTTGTTGCCGTTTGGCCGGGGTGGGGTTTGAACCCTGTTGACACCCTGGGTATATGGGGCCAGTGCCCTACTCACTGAGTCACAGGCGCTGCCCTACTTGATATGTTTCAATACATTACTATGATTATTCTTTTTGATGTTCAAATGGTCCCATCTCAGGCCAAAGGGAGACATTCAAGTTGGTTCCTATATCCTTTTGAACCTGACCCCATTAGTCTTTGATGTTCTATATATTTTTAATACATACAGCAACCTCACACGCCATCTCTCCATCACTCCCTAATGCAAGAATTGAAGTTACTCCACTTCCTTGAATCTGGACTTTTGGGAAGGCATGCTAAGCTTCACTTTTTAAAGAATTTAATTCTTCTCAGACTCAAACATTATGCTGAAAAATGAATTCAGGTACCGAGCAGACGCTCAATCAATGTGTATTGTTGAATTAAATTCTGCTTTGTAGAGCCATGTATTTCACATGCTAATGTAAACAATATACGGAGCCAGGGTAATTTAGCTCATTTCCATGAATATCTCTGAATCCACACATATTGTTGCGTCTTTAGAAAGGAGCTTAAACACACACCTACAGGCTTAAAGAATACCTCTGTGCAATTGTTTCTGTAATTTGGTGTATTAGCATTCTTCTCACAGTGCTTTGCTTATATGAATTTAACGGGATGAAAGGTTGATGCTGAGACAAGTCTTTGGACAGATTCGTTACCTTAGCAACCTTGCCCCAGACTTCAACTGCCCTGACCTAGCTGCAAAGTCCTTCACCGGTTAACGAGACACTCTTAATGACAGCTGGCTGAAACTCAGGCCTGCTGATAGAATGACTTGTTATCTGGACAGTAACCTTTGGAGGAATATTATCTTTATCAGATTTCCAAAAGAATCCAAACACTGAGTGAGGTTCCACTAATAACTATATTCATAAGGCCATCACGCTTAAGTGCTTCTGGGAAAGCATTAGTAACAGGAAATTAAGTGTTATGCAGTTATTGCTAACCTTGCTGCGTAAAACAGAAACTGGCCACCCAGTGATTTTGTGTTGGTGGCAGTCATTAGATGCCACTGTCCTGTATAATTGAAAAATTGTTTGTATAAAGGAAATATTTTCACTGCCTCATTAGACCCAACTCTTAATAGTATTGGGAAAATCTGAATGCCCTTTTTGAGGTTCAAGTGACACATATAAAGTTGTTGTCTGGGTAGTTTCAGTGGTTAAAAATAAAATCAATTTCTGTCTGAGGAAAGATTTTAAATGATCATAGGGATGTTCTAGAAAGCTCTGTAAGAATGAAATCATAATTAATTAATTTTTAGGTAGTTTATTCACCAGCTATTATTCAACAGGTGCAGTGCTAGGCAGTAGAAGTGATACCCAGTGAATAAAACCCATATTTTGCCTTATGGTGTGGCAGGGAACATTCAGCTCAGTGTCACCTGACGGACAGCTATTGAGTCCTTTGAGTTTTAAATATGTTGGTAAACCACAGATATTTCCTAGCATATACCCAGAAGTTCGTAGCACATGTATACAGCTGGTATATATTCTGATTAGTTGGTGTTCATGGTATGTAATTAACAAAAGTTTCGAAATGAATTATTTTATTTTATTTATTTATTTATTGAGACAGAGTCTCACTCTGATGCCCTGACTAGTGTGCTGTGGTATTATAGCTCACAGCAACCTCAAGTTCTTGGGTTTAAGCAATCCTCTTGCCTCAGTTTTTTTTTTAATTTTTAAAAAATTTTTAGTAGAGATGGGGTCTCGCTCTTGCTTAGACTGATCTTGAACTCCTGAGCTCAAGCAATCTACCTGCCTTGGTCCCTCAGAATGCTGGGATTATAGGCGTGAGCCACCCTGCCTGGCCCAAAATAATTTTTTTTTATATATTCTATTATTGTATTTGGGATTAGGTTTTATTGCTCGTAAAGATATTTGTGTGCTTTTGGCTTGACTCAACAAATCTTACTTTGCAAATAACCAAAGATCCACCATTAAAAAAATATCTAGGAACGTAAGGAGATTCCTATAGTTCTAGTACAAAATAAGAAAACCTTCCTACATATCTAGAGAAGAAATGGTAGATCTTTTATAAGAAACTCTTGTTCAGTGTGTGCTAAGGAAGCTATCTGCTCGGAAGAGCCTTTGTGTTTTAGATTCTATCAATGGTCCAAATCAGATCTTGTTAGGAACTGCATATTTACATCCTCTCCACAAATTTCTGTGTTGAAGCCCTAACCCCAATGTGATAGCATTAAGAAGGGAGGCCTTTGGGAGGTTATTAGGTGTAGATGAGGTCATGAGGGTGAAACCCCCATGGTGGGATTCGTGTCTTTATAAGAAGGAGGGAACCAAAGCTTCCTCTTTCCACCTCTTTCCAAAAGGCAGCCATCTGTAAGCCAGAAAGAGAGCCTCCCCAAGAACTGAACCTGCCAGCACTGTGATCTTGGACTGCCCAGCCTCCAGGACTGGGAAAAATAAATGTCTATTGCTTAAGCCTCTCAGCCTATGGTATTTTGTTATAATAGCTCATGCTGACTGAGGCAGATCGCTAAAGCTTCGACATCTGGAGCTTATTCGTTTAGGTCGGCACCCCTTCTCTATCAAAAGTAATTCCACCGCATCACTCACTGTTGGTTAAACACACCTTGGTGAAGCACTCGTATGTGTTACTGTGCTAGGTGCCTGGTTTCTGTAACAAGTCACAAACCCTGTTATAGCAGAAAATATAATCAAATGGGTTCGTAAACCAAGGAAAGGTGGATGACAATATTAACATCTAAGGTTTTATTAAAGGTTGAAACAAGAAAAAGTCATGGAAATCCTTATTTTTTGTAAGGAAAAGGATGCATTTCTGGCATAGGAAACATTGTGTCTTATGTTGGGCATATCCACAGAATAAGGACAAAATAATATATTTCTTTAATTTTTTTTATTGGTGTGCGGAACAACTGGTATGTATTGCTTTTCTTTTTAAAGTGGAAAATCACATAATTTACTCATATTTCTAGTTTCTCTTGGGCGCCTGGAGGCCCAGAGATAATATTGAAAACTCAATCTCTGATAAGCAGTTTAGAAGCAAAGTAAGGCTAAGTATTTATCTGGTGTGACTATAAGACTCGTGTCACTTCTGGAGTTGCCCTTTGTCTTGGTCAGTTTGGGTCACCGTAACATAATGACATAGACTAGTGTTTTAAACCCTGTCTCATCAGAGTGTCTCTATTGTCCTGAAATCAACAGTGGCTTCTGGGTCTACCTCATCCTTCGCCGTCACTGCATCTGACTGAGGGTCTTACAATAATGACAGACTAAGTCCTTGGTATAGGTATGTTCCTACGAAAATTCTCACATGTAGCAGGTATGAATCCCAGTCCACTATTTAGATCGGCAAGAAAGAAAACTCTTTATTTGCCTATATGTCAACTTAATGATAGTGCTGGGGTGGTAGAAACTCAATGTCAGTTACTGCCTGGATTCTGGGGTGCTTCGCCTGATATCCAAGTATTTAGGGAGTGTTTGGTTTTTAATGCAAATCTGCGTACAGAAAAGCCCATTGAGATGTCTGTTGTTGAATGGGGACATGGATCCTGCTGAGATGTCCCTTGTTCTTGTCCATCTGGCTCTTTCAGGCTGTTTGCTCTGTGACCTAGGACCTTGCTCTGGACATAGTGGTCATTTCTCTGTGCCATGGTAGATATGAGAATCCCTGAGAGATGTTCATGGCTCAGCCTGCCTGTATTTGCTCTGCAGCCATCCACTCCCTCCGCAAAGACCAGCAAAGAAGCAGACTGCTGGTGGCATCTCCCAAGTCCTAATGACTTCCTTCAGTAAGCCTTTCTTCCTTCCTGAAGCTGTTTTTTTCCTAACCCAACCAATCCCACATTCTTTCTTTAAATCAAGTTCGTTCACTTCATTTTCATTTTCCAGCACAACTGTGACTGCCACTATACACTATTTATTTGCTGTTCAGTTTTCAGTAGTTTTTTCCCCCCTGATTTCATGCCAGGAAAAGTTGTTTTCCTTTAAAAAGTTTGCTAATATGGCTAAATAGTCCATTAAATGAATTCATGAATAAGATGAAATCATGATTTGGACAGTTATGCCCATGCTTATATGGGTTCCTCATTCCTGAACTCTTTATAAGGTTTGGAAATATTAATATGATTTTTGTAGGAATTAAAGAAATAAAAATGTTTTGCTTCTACTCTTCTGAAGTTTTATGGTAATCTTATTTACTGGAGCTCCTTAATCTTATTTGTCTTATTAGATCATTTGTTACTGTTGTGTAAGATTCCAATAAACCCTTTAATAAACATCAAAACTTGAGAGCTTAGCACTCCCCGTTACCCCTCCATGAACACTTGTTAACTTTGTTCTGCTGTTACTTTTGTGCCAAGTGGATCACTTAGACATTAGTTTATGATTTCTTTTTTTAAAATGTAGGTAATAGACATTATTTGAAGAAACCAATTATAATGCAATTCAGCACAGTCCCACTAATCAAATTAGCCCTTCCAAAGATGGCGGTTGGGAATCTTTACTATGGAAATATCTGTCTTTAGAATGAAGTCTAGAATCAAATTGTGGTAAACATAACCAAACAATCATGAAGGCCATTCATTGCCAGGAACACCTATTGAAGTAAGAAAGATAATTTTGCAAATAAAGATTTGGAATTATAGCCCTTTCTTAAGGCTAAGTTATTGAGGAGATAGTACTTTTTCTGTTCAAAAATCATGCTTGCTCACTGTATGTCTGGTCCAATTAGGCCTAATTTGCCAGCTCCAGACATTTATAAATTCAGCATACGAATCTGCTGGAAGGCATCCCAGTTTATTACAATAGTTTTTTTTTCTTTGAGTTGAAAAACGAATGTTGGGGATAAACACAAAGGAAAAAAATGTACATTTTTGATTTCTTTCTCTGCTCTACTCCTTATCTCCAAATGATCACCGAGTCTTGCTGACTTCACCTCCTAAATATCACTTCTCTCTCTCTCCATTGCCTTATTTGAGCCTGCTGTCAACTCTTCCCTGGTGAATAACAAAGTAGCTGCCTCACTGGTCACCCTAATTCAGGGTTGTCCCTCTCAGAGCCTACCTCCCTGTAGGACGATGGCTCCCCACTATTGTGGGTGTCAATTCCATAGCCTGCCTTATAAATCCTTCAAGGAAGTGTCCCAGCTGAACCTTCTCGAGCCATCACCCTAATCCATATTCTAGGTTATAGCAACAGTTCACCGTCCACACCAAGATGTTTGTCCTTTTCACGCCTTTGTGCTCACTCAATGTGTGCCGGATGCTTGGAAACCCCAGACAGAGGAAAGTTAGCATTCTGTGGCCCCAGACTCCAGCAGCAGGCTGGGGTAGGACAGAGCATCGGGCCTTCTGCTGGTTTATACCCAGGTCCAAATCTTTACTTCTATCACCACGTGATTTTGTTCATGTGTGGCAAGTATGCTAATTGTTCATTGATTAAAACGAAAGTGAAATTGAGTTTGCATGTGGCACATAACGAACACTCAAGAAACGTTAGCCTCCTTTCTTTTAAAAAAAAAAATGCCATCAAATTCCATCCACTTCTAACACTTAAGAGAGCAGCCAACTCTCCTTACAAGAGCCTCACATCACGGTTACAGTTGATTACTTTTCTCGTGCCCGCCCCACATGCCCACATTACCAACAGAACACGGGAAACATAAATCTTCAAACTCATTCCACAGAGGATGAAATATTAAATTTTTATTGTCTCCGAGTAACATTTTGGTGGAATTTTCCTACCAGATTTCTCCTAGAAATGACGCAATGGGAAAAAGGACAAGGACTCTTGGAAGATCGGCAGTAAAGGAGAAAAGCCCCATGGTCCAATATGTGGGGTGCTCCTGCGGGGAGGTGACAGAAGCCAAGGGGAAAGCACTAAGGGTGCGTATGGGAGCGCTCTCCTGTCTGGCTTCACGTTGCAGTCCTGCCTGGAACCATCTTTTTCAGAGAGATTTAGGGAGGATGACTAACTTGGTGTCAGTAGGTGAAACGTGAAAAATCCGGCAAGTCCCGCATGATAAAATAATCTCTTGAGTTTGTGCTTCAGCCACAGTCCCTAACTAGAGCCTGTCCTCGCGGTGAGAAAGGAGAGAGAAGAGAAGCAGATGGAAAACTCCAGAGCAGATGCAAGTTATTTAAAAGTAATACAATAATTCAGCCAGAATGGAGTGGAAATTCAGCAACTTATTGGGCATGACATTTGGATAAATTAAACTGAACAGAACCAGAACATCCAGGAAATACCAGCTAAGCAAAGGAAAATGATGGTGAAAGTCAGCAGACAGGGAAGGAAAAGGAGGAGATGAAAGAGAGTTTAGGGCAAAGGGATGTCCTTCATGTTTACTGTTTATGCTTCAGGTCCAGATTTTCATTTTTTGAAAAATAAAAGTCCAGTCATCCACATTTGCAAATAACTAGACATTTAGTTTTTTTAGATTAAAAAAAAAACTGTCTGATTGGCTGGGGACCCGTAGCTCAGTGCTTAGGGCTCTGGTCACATGCTCTAGGGCTGGTGGGTTCAAACCCATCCCAGGCCTGCTAAACAAAAAAAGTAAACAGGCATTGTGGCTGGTGCCCTTCAATACTACTAGGGAGTTTGAGGCAAGAGAATCGCTTGAGCCCAAGAGTTTGAGGTTGCTGTGAGCTGTGATGCCACAGGACTCTACTGAGGGTGACAAAGTAAGACTCTGTCTCAACAAAAGAAAAACAAAACAAAACAAAAAAAAAAACCTGTCTGATTTACTAATATTCCTCCTCCCTTTCCTCCTTGTGGCACATACGTGTACAAGTGCAGCCACACAGACCTACATTCACGCACTGACACACACACAGTTGTGCACACACCCACCTGCCTGGCTTCTCCTCTTCACGTTTTTGTGAGATAAATGTTCAGATTTAGTTTGTTTCACTGCAAAGGCAGCAAGAACTTTATGAAATATCCATGTTCCCTTTCAGGGAGAGACCTGGTTTCCTCTTTTAATTGTTCATTTTTGATCTGTAGCTGTCGTGGAAGCTATGGGATAGTCGGGGTAGAATTCTAGATGGATGAGTGAGTCCGGCACAGCCTGTGGGGAGACAGGCAGGTGAAAGATAAATCAAACAAAGGTGAGCTCCAGGGAGAGAGGGTGAGTCAACAACTGGATCTGAAACACAAAACTGCCTATTAAACAGAGACGGGAACCACTATTTGTCAAAATTTCTGATATTGATTGTTGATCTTTCTGCCCGAGACTCATCCCGCGGCCGTTCTCACTGATTTATCGACGAGGCATCTCGCTTTAGATATCTTTAAGGAGCCTGGTCTGGCTTCTTCTAAATCAACATTAACAAACTTCAAGTGGAATTCTGAATTTCACTGACTAGTGAGTTGGCTTGGAGACGGAGACGGAGTTCATTTGTCAAGTTTGGCTTCCTACCGGGCGCTACTCTCACTCATGCCTTCAAAGTAAATTTGACTCGGTCTATTGGACATTGAACCAAGATTCTAATTAAAGGAATCTGTTTTCTCAGCGTTGCTATGTTCAGCAAGACACATTTTTAGATAGGTGGCTGTGTAAATGTCATTATTTTTCATCTTCAAAGGTATTACCCTTTAGAGACCAAAAAATAATCAGGCCTTTGGCCAGTCTTTTCAGTCTTTCCCCCCCAACCCCCTTTCGTCTTCTGCACCTGTCTCCCGCCTCCACCGCTGAATGCTGCGTGGAGCTTTCTCTTTTCATTTTCCTGCTGGTAGGTCAGGCTGAAAAATAAAGACTACGATGACAATAAAAGCTCCCACGGAAATAAAACAAAAGGGAGAAAATATGAAAAGGACCTGAAAATAAAAGGATACAAAAGCGCAGCACATAAAGGATGAGAGAGTTGAAAAGATTACAGAATTAAGGAAAAATGTGATAATGCCATCTTAGAGAAAAAAGAAATGTTTTCAATAAAAAGTCATAGGGAAGTGGGTTAAAAAGGAAAAATAGATTGTAAATGGGGAAAGGAGGATTTATTTATTTTTTTTCAGAAAGTTTCATCACCTAAGAAGGATCCTCAGGCAAAGCTATTTTATTTTAGTACAATTACGTTACTAAGTTCGTAACTAAACACAGGACGTTATAAAATAAACAACAGAGAAGGCAACATACATTTCTTCTTTCTTCCCAGAAAGTGTGAATTTGGAACTGGCCACAAATTCAACTTTAGTGGATGCTGTAACATTAATGGAAGCTGACTGTTCAGTGAGGAAGTGAATCTCTGATCTATTCCACAGAATAAAGCTGACTTCCCAGAGCAATGTAAACAGTCGACCATGAATGTGTTTTTATAACAACCCTGTGGGCTCTGGAAAGTGAATGAAACCCAGCACCAGTTATAGGAGCTTCATCAGGTCTTGAGTCTATAAATTAGAGATAATAACATTTTCTCTACTTACCTTAAATGAACCACTTTGTACGTGAGCTAGAAGGTGATTAACTATAGAGAACCAGATATATATAAGGCAGGGCTATATTACAATGGACTTCATTCCACTGATAATTCCAATTTCAGGACACTGAATAATAGAATTTATCATTAGGAAAATCGGGTGGAATTTGGTTCCAACTTGATAATATCAAAACCACTTCGAATATTGAAATTTATTAATCATTGGAATCCTCCCCACAGGAATTTGGGAAACATATATAGTTCACAATTCAACATACACACAAGGAGAACTAGTGAAATGTTCATCAGCCAATTTTTCCTCTGTGATTTGTCATTGGTTCGATAGAGTTATTTGACACGTATTTATTTATTGCATCTACTTGTGTGGGGTACCTCTTCTGGCACTAAGGGTACTGCAGACCTTACCCTCAAGGAGATCTCACTTCCCAGATGCCAGTGCTAATACCAGTTTCTTGTGTATCATTCCAGAGATTATATACACCCACCCACACAGAAGCATACATCTTTTCTTTAAAAAGTGTTAAGCCCTGAATGTTTATGTCCTTCCCAAATTCTGTGTGGAAATTCTAACTTCCACCATGAGGGTTTTAGGAGGTGGGGCCTTTGGCAGGTCATTAGATCAGGAGGGGCGAGTTCTTATGAATGGGCTCAGTGTCCTTGTAAGAAGAGATAGAAGAGCTTGCTCACTCTCTCTGCTCTCAGCCAGGTGAGTGCACAACCAGGAGATGGCCATCTGTAAACCAGACAGGGTCCTCACAAGACAATTTGCCTTCATGTTATCTTACACTTCCTAACTTCCAGAACTGTGAGAAATAAATGTTTGCTTTTTAAGCCACTCAATCTCTGGTAATTCATTATGGCAGCTAGAACTAAGACAAACATTTTTATAGTTATATAAAAAATTATATTATATAGTTATATAGTTGTACAGTAGTATATTTATCCACTGTGGTGTGATTGGACATTTAGTATCTGTTAGGATTTTTTTCTATTATACACAGCTCTATACTCAGACCCTCCCATAGCAATTGTGTAGCTCAGGGCAAGAGTACAAATCTTTTCTTTTTTTCTTTCTTTTTATTAATTTTTTTTTTTTGAGACAGGGTTTCACTTTGTTGCCCTGGGTAGAGTGCTATGGCTTCATAGCTCACAGCAACCTCACACTCCTGGGCTCAAGTGATCCTCTTGCCATAGCCTCCTGATTAGCTGGGACTATGGGTGCCCAACACAATGCCTGGTTAGTTTTTTTCTATTTTTAGTAGAGATGGCGTCTCACTCTTCTCAGACTAGTCTCAAACTCCTAAGCTCAAGTGATTTCCCACCTTGGCCTCCCAGAGTGCTAGGATTGCAGGTGTGAGCCACCGTGGCTGGCTTAATAGTACAAATCTTAACTCAAAATCTTGCATGAGAAAGGTATATACAAAATGGTCCTAAAGAAGCTCACCAAAGAACAAAAGCAAAGGAGAGTTGAATTTTGCCAAGATCCCGAGGAGAGGCAAGATGATGTTTTGGGTCGCATTATCACTGGTAATGAAAGATGAGTTTACCAATATGACCTGAAATGAAGCATCAAAGTGCACAACTCTTCATGACCAATAAAGTTCTGTCAGTCCAAAGCAAGAGTCAAAATGGTGTTGCTGCCTTTTTTAGTATCAGAGGGATTTCTCATTATAAATTTGTATCAGGTGGAAAATTAACCAAGTTTACTATTTGGAAGTGCCAGAAAGGCTGTGTGAAGAAAGATGAAAACAACATGAACTTTCCAGCAACAACTCATGGCTCTTGCATCATGACAATGCACCAGCTTGCACAGCACTATTGGTGAGGGAGTTTTTAACCATTTAACAACTGTATTGACACACCTTCACTCCTCACCTGATCTGGCCCCCAGTGCCTTTATTCTTTGCCTTAAGATAAAGGAAATATTAAAAAGAAGACATTTTGATGACATTCAGCACATCAAGGGTAATACAAGAATAGCTCTGAGGACCATTCAGGAAAATGAGTCCCAAAATTGCTTTGAAAGGTGGACTAAGTGCTGGAATCAGTGAATAGCTTCCTAAGGGAGTGCTTTAAAGATGACAGTAGTGATATTCAGCAGTGAGGTATGTAGCATTTTTCCTAGGATGAGTTCACAACTTAATTGTCACACCTCATCAACTATGCTGTGCTCAGTGCCAGATCCTGTGTGACACAGGTGCCCTGTGCTTTCTAATAAATCCATTGTATGTATGATAAATAGGACCCTCTCAAACAGTTAAAAGACATCCTTTTTGCTTGTGTTAAAAGGATTGCACTATTATATCTATATCTATATCTATATATCTGTATCTTTATATATCTATTTTGTCACATCCTTGTTAACAGAGTGTTTTATCATACATTGGAGATCTTTGACAGTCTGATAGGGGAAAAGGATCATCTACTTGTAGTTTGAATTTAAATTTCTCTTATCACGGGTAAAGTGAACAGTTTTTCATGTAGTTACATTGTTATTTATATTTTTGTCTGGTAAACTGTTCATATCTTTTTGCCTATTCTTTTCTATTGGAATTTCTATCTTTAGGTTATTTATTTGCAGATGCTCTTGATATGTTAGAAAAATTATCCTTTTGTTGTAAGTTGCAAAAGTTTTCCCCAGGTTGTTTTTCTAACTCTTTTTTTGTCTTATACAGAGATTTTAAATACTTTCATGTAGTCAAATTTATTAATCATTTATTTATGACTTCTAGGATTTTTAATAATAGAAAGTTCTTTCCTGCTTGAGGAGAATAAAAAATAAAAAACCTCCCCATTATTTATTCTAATTTTATTAAGGTTTTGCTTTTCTCTTTTAAGTCTTTGATCTATTTGGGATATATTTTTGTGGAAATTGTGGGAGGTATTCAGTGTAATACCAATGTAATGGTTTTTCTTTGATGGATGTTCTGTTTTATCAAGAATATTTATTGGGATGTATTTTTGTGGAAATTGTGGGAGGTATCCAATCTAAAACCAATGTAATGGTTTTTCTTTGATGGATATTCTGTTTTATGAAGAATATTTATCGAATATTTTATCTTTTCCTAGTCATTTAAAATATCTTTAATGTATATAAATTTCAATGTACATTTGGGTCTTTTTCAGGACCTTCTAGTTTTCATTAATTGTCTGCATATTCATATGTGTATGTACCAATTAATTTAGTTATTGAACCTTTATTTTATATTTTAATATTTGATAGGGCTAATATCACAATATAATTCTCTTTTTATCCCTCAGAATTTTCTACTATTCTGTTTTATTTTTCCCTTATAAACTTTAAGTCAATTATTTTAGCTTCAAGGTATCCCCTTGGTAGATTTTTGGACTTATGTCAACTTTTAAATTAATTTGGATAACATCTTTTTGAAGGTAAGAATTTCATTTAAGAATGTGGTATGCCTTTGTGTTAGCTTAAATCATTTTTGTGTGGGCTTTTAAACTTTTTAAATACTATTTTGTGCAGCTCCTACACATTCCTTATAACGTTTATCCACAGAAATTATCTCTCTCTCTATCTATTTATCTTGTAAATAGGGTCTTTTCCATTATTTCTTCCAATTGTGTGTGTATATATGAAGGCTATTGATTTTTATATATTGATTTTTTTGCATAACCTTGTTGAATTCTCCTCAAAGTATTTATAATTTCTCAGTCGATTTTTGGCAATCATCTTATTTGCAAATCACGATAATGTTATAATTTTTATCTTTAATTTATTTCATTTACCTGATTGCATTGACTAGCTAAGTACTCCATCCAGGGCAATATGAAATATGGCACAAGTGAATTTCTTCCTGACTTTAAAGGGACTCTCCTAGTCGTCTCCATTAATTATGATATTAACTGTTGGGATAATATATATTTAAATATATATAATTTATATGTGTATCAGGTTAATGAGCTATCCATTAATATTTTTATCAGTTTCTTCTTTTATAATAGGTAGCTTTTAAGTGCCTATGGATATGGTAGTATATCTTATCTGTTTAAATAAAATGAATTTTATAAATAGATTTCCTAATCCTTAACCCTAACTTTCCTTTCAATTATACAGTAAACTCCATTTGGTTATTGCATTTCATTCCTTTATTATGCTTTCTTAATTCTGTTTCTACCTGTGACATAGCTTTTTTATATTAATACTTATAAGAAGGATTGGATTTTTGTTTGGATTTTTTAAAATTGTGGTATACATGTTCTGCTCCTTTTTGAAACTTTCTTTTTTCTGTGTTCCCAAAGAATTGCCCTTCTTTGCCTTGTCTAGAGTTCTTTATCCTGAACACCACCGGATTTTTGATTGCATGGCTTGGAACTATGGAGTCTGTACATGTTAAATGACTGATTTCCCTACAGTGAATCAGTCAGACAAATATTCTGATGTACAAAATTTTAGCCTTCTAAAAATCCAACCTTGTGCCTCAGCCCAGCCCTGTTTCCCCCACCTCCCCAAGACCAGGTGGACCTTATATTGACAAACCCCTGCCTGTCCTCAAGGTCCTGTTCAAATAACAATTTCAAGAAGCCTTCCCATCCCCTCTTTTTTTAATGATAATTTTATGTTTTTAAAAATAACTTTCCTGTGACATATCCCATTTTTGGGGACATATTATTCAATAATTTCATTAGACATTTGTAGACATTAGACAAAAGGCTTCCATAGTGCTATATCATTTAGTCCTTACTATAGTCCTATGATTTGAACACTTTACTGATAAAGGGATGTTCACCTAGAGAGAGTAGATAATTCCTTTTTTTAGGTCACAGTGCAGCCCAATTCTCTCTGATTCCAAACCACATACTCTTTTCCCCAGATTATGTTGATAAAATAGAAGATCATTTTTACAATTATTTTGGACATGCCCCCCTCTCTGCTATGAGACTCCAAGCCCTTTCAGGGTCTGGACGGTGTCTTATTTCTCTTGGAATTCCCTGTACTTTTTTGCACGTGGGAAGAATAAAACAAATGCTGATCAAATTGCTAGAAGTGAACAGAGTATCTCAAATTTGGTTCCAATAAAGCTTCAGAATGAATTATGGAGTTTTGCTCATGCATTTAATCCCTATTTATACTCCATTAATCCACACATTTATAAGCTCTTGGCAAAAGGCTTTTCAGAACGATTTCTGAAGCTATGAGGTTTGCTTTCATGGCCATCCAGCTAAGGGGTATTCTAGTGGACATTCTCTGGGACCAGGTCAGTGGGCAGAATTTCCTGGGCTAATTGCCTGAAGCTTATCTGGTTGCTGGAAAACTGTGGCATGGGGGTTATCCATCACCTCCAGCGTGCCTGACTGCCTTCTGGGCAAGCCGGAGCTTCATAACAGTTCATCTCTTTTCAGTCCTTGTGGAACTCTGTCTGTACCTCTCCTTGCCCATCTCTTGCTTCAGACATGGCATTACAATGATTTATATGTGTGTCTTCTTTCCCTGACAGACGGTAAGCTTGGGAGCCATGTCCGATTCATTCTAACACCCCCTACTACCCCTGGCACACAGTAGGGGCTCAGCACATTTAAAGAAGTAGGTTCTAAATTCAGCAAATATTTCTCCCCTTAGTTTACTAGCACCATTTCAGCATTTTTGCTCCTGCCCACTATTCATGTGGGTGGTATGAGCTGAAATTGCTGAAGAGAGATGTAATTTCCCTTGTTAATATAATTACTCCCATATATTATCACAGCACTAAAGTCATAACATTCTCATTTTCAGTGGCCTATACACATCACCAAAATTATCTCTGGAGGAGAAATTTATCATGTTTGTTTTCAGTCTCAGAGTGAAATGCTGCCAAGGTTGGTGAATGCATACGCAGCCCCCCTTGAGTGACAAGTGTGTGAATAAATGGGGACATTTCACCTCTTATGAAAAAAATAAAGTAAGGCTCTTATTTGAATTCAGATAATTTATTAACTCCTTGGATTCCCAAGTCATGATGGGGGTGGGTGGGTAGTGAGCAGGTTTTTCTTTCTGGGCTTTTCATAGTTTGGGGAAATAAATGATGAGGAACTGAAGAACCTGGGGAGGGAGGGGGGAGGGAATATTTGAATTCTGCTTGTTATGAGGACAGCAGGCACATCTGGGGCAGGGTGATGGCCTTGTCAGCTGAACTGGGAGTGGACAGGGACAGGATTTGCAATTGTGAGTGTGTGATCAGCCTGCAGTAGTCAATAACACAGGCTCATATGTGTTTATTTTTTGGGAAGGGTCAGGAAGGAGACTTGCTTTTAGGAGTCTTGTCTCATCGCAGGGTTTAAAGAGGACTTTACTGAGGCAAGACCCAGGTGGTCCTTGTCGTGTTCTTGGGGGAAGGTCAGACATGAGGGGCTCCTGCCTCTACCTGGGATTAGCCAAACAGAGGGCACCCAACACAAAGGTGTTTCCCAACAGGGAGTTGGGGTCCTTCATCAGGGAATCCAGGCGGCAAGAAGGCAGCCACTGGGGGCAGAGTTAAACTCAGAGCCCAGGAGACTGGGTGTGGCTGGGCCTTTTAGTGGTGAGCCAAGAGAGGGCTCCTGCCAAGGGGGAGAATCTAACAGAAACAATCCCAAAGAACAGATTCCGAACTTGGAATGATATCACTTGGGCAGCAGATTTTCTTTTTCTTTTTTTTTTTTTTTTATTAATTGATTTCTGTGTACATTGATGCCAACATGGGGTACATTGTGCTGTTTCATATACAATTTGAAACATCTTCATCAAGCTGGTTAACATAACTTTCATATCATTTGGTTAATCATT